>CAAKHD010005705.1:9189-22930 GCA_901007705.1 Fistularia tabacaria
CCCCCCCCGCTCCCCGGGGGGGGGGGGGAAACGCGAGGCCCCTCCCCCCCCCCCCCCCCCCCCCCCCCCCCGGTGCCAAGCCCGAAGACTCTACAAAGAAAGACCCCTTTCATCCACCCGTATCCACGGCCTCATTCGAAGCAGGCCAGTACACAAAGCTAGAGACCGTACAGTAGGTGTAGGGGTGGGGGTGGGGAGGTTGAACTTCAACGAAGAGATCAGCTCCTTCTTCATCACCACCGCAAAGTGAAGACTTTTTTTTTTTAAATTTTATCTTATCAATTTGCACTCGCCCTGTGGCGTTCCCGAAATGCTCACCGCTCAAGGTGAAGCGGCCACTCGGACTTCCTCCTTCCTGTTCATAATATCTTTCAGAGACACCATGTTTGACCGGTGTCTCTTACAAGCTCTGTCTTTTCATTTGAAAAAGGAAAAGTGTCAAAACCCCAATTTCCTTTTATGCCAAAAACTAGCAAACCGAGATGGCACCGAATGAAAGGCAGAGTCATGAAAAAAAAAGCAGCGTATTGTGCTCCTTTACAGTTCCTCATTCCTTGCTTGGCAACCATAATTACATCCCCACATCCTGATGTGAGTCAAGTATGTACCGAGGCCGGAGGAGCAGCCATTCATCCGAGGTGCTGAGTGTGCAGGAAAGCTCCACCGCGCCTCACGCTGCCATTAGCCTCCTGCTAATAGTGAGTTTTAAGGAGAAGGACTTCTCTCCTGTGCAGCGTTAACTTCCCCTCAGGAATTTCCTCACTTGTGAATGTCAGGCTCGTCCGAGAACTCGTTTTAGCGGCACTTCCTTATCTGTACTTTTCTGAGCCGCTACGAAAATTCACCAACCTATCTCTGCCCCTCGAATGATTTTCGTTTTGCTGACTTTGATATGATTATTGTTTGCCAACTGTCTATGTGGCACAAAATCCAGTGTCCAAACACGGTGGTTGGAAAGGAGGATATCATACTATGATTAGGTCTACTTTTTTGTCTATTTAGAGAAGAAAACTTCCTCTGTAATTACAGAAGTAATATTCAAGTTTCCACCCATGCTGCCTCATGATCTAAGTTTCCTGAGCGGGACTATAAATAGAGAGCCGAAAACAGTAGGTCCCGATGAGCTCATGATCTGAAGCGTCAACATCGCATCCAAACAAAGAAATCCTCTGCCCTATCATCGTATGTACGCCGTTGTTGTTTTTCGAGAAAATTCACAAGCGTTTCGGTCCGCAGAAGTGAGCGTCTGCGGCGGCCGGAGCAGAAGGGGGAGGCATGGAGGCCCGCGTGTGGCCCGGCAGGACTGGCAGAGCGGACTTCTCAAAATTAAAAGTTTTATTTTCCAGTCTTCCAGGGAGGGCTCCAAAAACTACTGTTTCCTTTAGCGGCGTCCGCCGTTTGTTTTCCTACTGCACGCATAAAGGTTTGGAAAAAATCCGCACACCAAGAGTGCTCCGAAAGTAAAGATCATTTATTGTAGCATAAGATTTCGGAGCCCAAACATGCTCTTCTTCTTCAGATGCTTCCCCAAAAAAAACAACGCGTGCAACCACGTTGTTTTCAAGTGGGAGTCGCCCGCCGGTTCAAATTTGCATTCTGTGAACGGCTCAATCATCACCTTCACGTGGTCATTTGATTTGTGAAACGTCGGCGCAATGATTCTGACCCAACCGGTTGTAAACGATGACATCCATCCGGTGTGAACTGCGGCGTGACGCCTCTCCTCTCGACCCGGGTAAAGAGTGCGTTCGGTCGCAGTCACTTCGCTGCCGTCAAACGTCTGCCAGCACCGCCGATCATCGCCAGCTGATTCCGACGGATAACCTTCACATCCCAAAAGATGGCGTCGTAAAACATTAGGGGGAATATTTGGGAATCTGCAACGTAGACCCGGGTGTCATCCGCGTATACGGAGTGAAGCGCGGCACCTTTTGCATCAGGCGACACGAGAATCGAGATTCAGTTTTAATTCCCCTTTTCCATTTTCTCTCTTCCGGCCGGCCGCTTTCACGCACATTTGTAGCTGCTCGGCACCATATGTGCGTCTCGCAGGGTTCAAAGACATTCGCCTTAAAAAGAACAAAACCACTCGGCGATGAAAGTCTCTGGGATTCAGGTGGAGTTTCTGCATCAGTCGCTCCCTTCCGTCCAATTTTATTGGTCCAAGAAGTTTTGAAAGGCCTCATGGGCTTAATTAGAACACCTGCACTATTCACAGCTTTTCTAGTGTTTGACAGTTCTCAGGCCCCGTGACCAGCTGGCGACCGGTCCGGGGTGAACCCCACCTCTTGCCCAACAACAGCTGGGATTGGCCCCGGCCCCTCTCGTGACCCCGGCTGCAGGAGAAGCAGGGAAAATAATGAATGAATGATTGAATGAATGAATGAATGAATGAATGAATGAATGAATGAATGAATGAATTAATGAATGAATGGGAAATTCTCAAATTCTGATCCTGATTCATTTTTTTTTGTGTGTGTGTGTTTTTTTGTGGGAGATTTTTCTTCCCAAAATGTGTGAAACACAAACCTTTGGTCCTGCGATATTCAGTTTTGGTTGCTCCAGAAGGCTGCCATGAGATTTTTCCAACTTATATTTCACCGCGATGTTAGTGAGACATAAAAGTGCTAAAACCCTCCACAGTTACGCGGTGAAAGACGTAACAAGCACGCGCCTACGTTTTCCAAAGACATTGTCACCGCTCTTTGAGTTTTGAGCCGAGGCTTTGCCGGTCCGCTGAACACGGTCACCTCAGTGGCCCTTGAAAACAAGAGATTTAGCATATTCTAACCAGGGACTTGTAGTGATCATTCAGCCCTCTAATCGATTCCCTTTCACGCGTCGAGCCCCGAACAAGAGATGTTTGCCGGCTCCCCTCGCTCGGTCGCCGACGTTTCAGTCAGCAAACAGATGGCGACCTGAGCCGCAAACATCACAATGAACAATTTGGAAACATATCGGCGGCTCGATTTGGCCTAAATAGCAAATAGTCAAAATATAAATGCCAGTGCCTGCTTGATCCTTTGCCGCTGCGCGATCTTGCCTCCCCGTGTGAATGAGCGTGCTGACCTGTGACATCACGGTGCAACTCTTCCCCTGACCCCCCCCTGCCTCCCCGCCTCCCTCCGGGGTCCGTCTTCATTCACGACACAATGTGACTGTCAACGCTCATTCTCCGCCGCGACAAGAAAAGCACCGCATAATCGGCGCCATCGTCCCCGAGCAATGGCGTTAGTCACACCCGGCCGAGCAAGCTGCCTCGCTGCGATGAGAGGCCTGCGCTCGGGAGAACATGTTTTTTTCTTTTTTGGACTGATTATGGCACATTTCTGACAGGAATACACCGGGGCGGCGTCGTAATCCGAGGCGGCGAGGCGTAAGCCGATGCGCTCCTCACGTTGGAACATCATGATCTTCAACCGCGATACGAGCGTCCGCAAGTTCGGCGGAGAGGACCGGTCCGCGCGCAGAAAGTGATCATATCAAAAAGTAAAATGTAAAACGAAAGGACAGGCGACGGTGGAGAAGCGGGATAAAAATTCGGTTTGGCTTCCCCCAGATGGAAACTGCTGACGCCGTGCAAATGGCTCCAGTAAACATCTGTTTTTTGTTCTTTTTTTTTTCTTTTTTTTTTTTGGAAGTAAAGATTAGAAGTTCCCCCTTTGAGCTCGGAAAATGAGTGAGCGAGTGATCCGAGACGTTAACAGTTGACCCCACCTGGGGACGGGCCGCAGCTCCTGCCTGGATACCCCGAGGTGCCGCCCGCGGCCTCCGTGCGCAGGTTCGGTCCGCATTTTCGACCCGATCGGACCAAGCTGGACAAACGGACGGACGGAGGAGGCGTGAAACCGCTGTGTTCGACTGACAAACCAAACAGGAAGTCCATGGCCAGGCGGTCGGATTCAATTCCGCGACAATAACAGGATAACAGCCGGGACTGGGCCTGCTTCTCGCCGCTCGCCTTTTCCTGCGAGAGGCCCCCCGTTTATCAGGCGCAACCGCACTTTTTACATTTGAATTCGCGTCTCATACGCGATCCGCCCCGAGAAAAAAAAGTTTCCCTCCCCGCTGTGTGTAACAGAAAGAGCAACAATTACTCAGTATGCCAAGTTATTATTGAGCAACCCCCCACCGTGCCCGTCCCCACCCCCCCAGCCCTCCGTCGCTGCTGCTGCATTGTGTAACAATGCCCTGAGAAACCAGCCAGCAGGTCAGGGTTAATAATACATAGATAGAGCACTTCTTATCGGCGCTCAGCTTCTGCAGACGGGATTGGATCGCCGTTTTTTTTTTTTTTTTTTTTTTTTTTCTGGCAGGCTTTCGTGAAAAAAAAAAGTGGACACTCGGCGCCAAATCGGCCAAATCCGGTATAAACTGCGGGATCCACGGTGCTGGATTGGGACGTCGGTCCAGGAGGTCATGGGAGGTGGCGGAATCATGCTTTGGTTGTTTTTTTTGTGCAAACATCTGAAATATAAATTAAGAATTTCCCCCAAAAAAACAACAACTTTGAAAACCTGACCTACACACCCACACACACACACACACACACACACACACACACACACACACACACAGACACACACAAAGCAAATCTACCCTTCAACGGGCCCAGACAGAGTCAAACCCCCTTTTTTTTTTTTTTGAAACACCGGTTTCAAGCTGAGAATATTACGCCACTGTTTCGCTCCGCCGTCTCTCTAAGAGGTCACGGTAGAACGGGCCGCCTCTCTGCGCCGCCACAAAAGGCGGTCACAGCCCGTATCGATGTCTGTATAAAAAAAGGGACAGACGGAACCGGGTAACCGCCTATTGAAACGAGCGTCGCTGTCGTGTTGACACGCCGCGGCTCTGCCGGGTAACGCTCCCACTTGAGAATCTGGGGCGGCTTTGTGACGACGGGAGCAAACACGGACACCCTGAGGCAGCAGGCACGGGTAGACAGTTTGCCACAACTGTGGATATTGCAAGAGGTTGAATTAAATTTGCTTCAACTTCTCCCTGGTATTTGGAACTATGAAAAAAACACATTATTTTCAACCAGAGATAATATTAATAATAAAGATAGTAATTGGCAAATATGTTTGATTTAAGGGCCCTTCCTCGACACTCGGGGACGCTGTGCAGACGTATAAAAAAAAACAGATTTAAAAGAAACAATGAAAATAAAAACAATAAGAGTTACAAATATATATATATATATACACACACATACACATGTGCATGTGTATAACTGGAGCAGATATTTGAAAAAAAAAAAAAGGCCAACAGCAAACGTACTCTGTGTGGGATCTTTAGGAGTGTCTGCACTCGTGTCCTTCCGCCCATGCATGCTAGTCACCTCATATCTTCACGAATTTCCCCTATGGGGATCAATAAAGAATTATCTTATCTTATCTTCCCCCGAGTCTCCGGGCTTCTCTCGTGTCTCAGGTCCCCAGGGGGCGCGGCTTCATCTGCTGCAGCGTCTCGCCAGGCGTCCACGATTGTTATTTATTTACGAATATTCAAGCAGTTATTGTGTGATTTCAGCTGTTAGCATCTAACTCTTAGCAGTACAGGTATTACCAGGATGACATCATTTGTTGACTGTCGCCCCACCCCAACCCTCATACCTCCCTCTTTATCCACCTCTTTTGCTCTCTCTCTTTTTCTACCCCGACCGGTCGAGGCAGAAGGTCGCCTGCATTGAACTGCGAGGTTTCTGCACCGGAAAAAGGAGCCGCTGCTTGCTCATGGGGGAATGTTGTGTTTCCTTGAATGATTTTTAAGAGTGCGGTCCAGACCCGCTCGACACGTAGCATGTCATCGGACAACCGTGTCGCGATTTGACGCCGCATGAACAAAATCCGAGAGTCATGTCCGACCGATTCAGGGGTAAATGTAGAAAAGGAGCAACAAGTGAACCTGTCAACTCAACCTGAAGGAGCCCGGACGACACAACACCAATTTCCGTTCACGAGGCTAATAAGTGTGCGATGAACGAGTATCGCGAGGCACTCTGTCGGCAAAGGGTGTTTGAAACAAAAATCGGGAGGAAACTCAAAACACATTGGACATTGGAAATGAGTTGTTGAGGAAATCGAGATGGGTTCCAGCGGGATCTGGGGTCGGCTGTGCTCCGCGTGCCGTTTCCTCTTTGGATCCCGCTTCCGCCAGCCAGACACGTGTGAAGCTGCACACGGGTGTCCTGATGCTAATGTTGCTAGCTTTGCGCCGCTCACCGCGGGTCTGTTCCCGCTTGAATGGAGCAGCTGCTCCATAATCGATGGTCATTTGCAATCGCCATTTTTTTAACCAGGCTGCGCTAAGAAAGGTATAAGATGATGTCACTGTGAGGCACAGCGAAAAGGACCTTTAAAGGGCATGCAGAAACAAAAATCCGCTTCACTTTGACATGCGGATCTGGTGCAAAAACTGGAAATGTAAACTCAAACTGGTAAACAACGCGGTATCTCTCGTTGCATTCCTCGATCTTGTAACCGGAGGCTCGGCGTGACCGCGTGACGCCAACGAAAAACACCGTACAAGGGTGTTTATTTCGCCCTGACTCTTGTTCGCGCCACTGTTGATACGAAGTATCTTGTTATGGTGCCTCCTAATTCTTTCATATTCAGGGCACTGAAGTCCGGAACGCTGCCGGCGGCGAAAAACACAGGAATTCTTCCACTGATCCACTTCCACCGCTCGCTCTCCTCCTCAGTGTAAACTTTCGGCGTACAAACACTGCCGGAGAATATGATCTCCTCGTGCTGACTTTCGCTGTTTGCCTAACCTGAAACAGCAGCGCCGAGTGCCATAACTCAATTTTACGACGACGTTGAGTTCACTGGAGTGGTCAGACCGCAAACCGGTGCTGGAACACGCCGCTGCGGTGCAGTCAGCTGATCGCGACAACCCCCAAACCCCCCGTTTTGACACGCGGCTCAAGGCCACGGAGCTTTCTTTAATAAGCACCATCAGCATCCGTTGTTTGTGCGTCCTTGTGCAACCATGAGTGGAAAGAAGTTGTCTGTCAGAGCACGAAAGTAAAGGGGAAATATGCTTAGCGAGGCAAAGGGGGAACCAACAAGAAGTGAAAGAGATGCGATTACAATTAAAATGAAACTGATGTCTGGTTTAGCCGCCCACAACTTCTGTCCGTGTCACACTTTTTTAATCTTTTAAATCCGTGTCCCCTTATCGCCGGCCTGCCGCTCGCTGTAGGATCTCAGCGAGCGATGGAAAGCCGCAATCGTGGAACCATCAAAAATAAGTCAGAGTCGCTGGCATGTTTCCACAAGGAGAGGTTTGTTATAATTATTTCTACATGTATATATATTTTGGGGGGGAAAACTTGCGTTTAACCATTAGTCCAAACCAAACACAGAAACATAACTTGGAAGCGGGGAGACATTTCTCTGTTGATACTCCGTCTCTCCCCCTCCCTCCCTCGCCCTCTCTCCCAGATGAAAAGTAAAATAAATAAAAGCCGGGGCTATTAATGCAAGTTTTATAATGTGTGTTTATTTGAGTGTGTGTGTGTGTGTGTGTGTGTGTGTGTGTGTGTGTGTGTGTGCGTGAATTGAGAGGTCCTGGCTTTTCTCTGCATTTGTTGACATTCATTCATTCATTATCTCCACCGCTTATCCTGCACTCAGGGTCGCGGGGGTGTTGGATCCGATCCCAGCTGGGATTGGACGAGAGGCGGGCTCACCCTGGAACGGTGGCCAGTCCGTCACGAGGCCACATATGCAGACCTACAGGCGTTCACTCATTCATTCACACATCATATAGAGGCTTGTAATCATCCACTCAACCATTACATGTCATATGGTGACGTACAACAATTCATCCCCTCATTCACACATCATATAGAGACAAACAGCCATTCACTCATTCATTCAAAGGTCGTGTGGTATGTGGTACGTTCACGTGTGGTTTGGAGACATACGACCATTCACTCATTCACACGTCCTATAGAGACATGCAACCATTCACCCTCTCATTCACATGTCATATACAGGTTTAGGAATCATTCAGTCATTCACATATTAGAGGCAAACAACGACTCACTCTTTCATCCTTACCTCATATAGTGACATACGACCATTCACTCATTCACACATCCTATAGAGACATACAACCATTCACCCTCTCATTCAAATATCATATAGAGACATATAATCATTCAGTCATTCACATATCACTGAGACAGACAACCATTCACCCTCTCATTGAACCATCATATCGAGGTTTGTAACCATTCACTCAACCATTACAAGTCATATGGTGACGTACAACAATTCGTCCCCTCATTCACTCATCATATAGAGACATACAGCCATTCACTCATTCATTCACACGTCATGTCGACAACTATTGACCCTCTCCTTCACACGTCATATAGAGACTTGTAATCATTCACCCATTGACAAATCACAGTGGCAAACAACCATTCACTCTCTCATTCGCCCATCGGGGCAATTTGGGGTCTCCATTGTACCTCCTGCATGTGTTTGGACTGTGGGAGGAAACTGGAGAACCCCACGCAGACACGGGGAGAAGGTTGAGACTCCAACCAGGGAGTTTTTTTACCTTCTTGCTGTGAGGCGGATGTACCGCACGTGAAGCTATCCGGTCCTGCGCCGGCGTGTCGGACCGCCCGCCAGTCAAGCTCTGGTTCGACTCCTAAAACAAACCAAAAGAAAAACAGGATTTACGGCGAATGAACGAGATAAAGAACTTTTATCAGCATCTTTATCTTCTTCTTTGAAATCCGCCCGTTTGAACCCGTGTCCACAGCCGGCCTCACGGAATGCGCTTAGAGAAAACCTGCCACGCCGCTGACGTACTCTCATCCCCTTCCAGCTAACGTCACATACCGTAAATTCATTCCTCTATATCAATCCACGCCGCCCGTTGCCAAGAGGATTTTTTTTGAAATGTCGTGCAGGTCAGGAGGCGGTCGGGAAGTAGCCGGGGCCCCTTTGGCAAATATTAGATTACATTTCATCAGATCGGCGCGGCGACTTGCACGCTTTTTTATCGTGACCCTTTGTGAAAACATCATCTTGTAGCAATCTTGCATTCCTGAAAACGCTCAGGTTGGACACGTGAGAGGAGCATTGCATCTCTTGTTGTCGCCTCCAAACAAGGTCGCTTGGGATTCATCCCTTCCAGACGCATGCTTGGCGCGCCGTTGGTTGCCTGTTTTTTCTCCCTTTTTGCTTCTGCTGGGGCGGAAAAGGAGAGGAGGTTGCAATAAATCTATTCACATCCTTTCATCAGGAGACGCCGGCCCTCTAAATGACTTTCGCATTAACTTTGCACAATTGGAGTCGGTTGTTATTCAGGGGAACAACGGCGACAAAAGAAAAGAAAAAAGGCGGCCGTTACGACAGGAACAGCATGTTCTGGAATAATTAATTCCTTAAAACCGCTCTTTCACGCGTCTCTCGGCAGAGAACCCATCTGACTTGTAGGAAGCGACGGGGAAGTCGGGCTTATTTGAAATTCACAAAAGACTGAGATCCTCCAGTAACAAACTGGACTTCCGCAAAACAATTGACAACTGAGGGGGGATTAACAACTCTGCAGGCCCCGCCTCCCGGAGAGTGTGCAGACCCCGCCGTCCCGGGAGCAAGATAAGGTCAAGAACTTTTGAAAAGGGACCTTTTGAAGGGTGACAGTGACGTTTCAGCTCCTGAATCAACACTTTGAAGTTCATGGTTGCCCGGTTCGTTGTCAAATCCGGTGCGGCTCGGTCGGGAGCTCGATTCCCGGCTCCTCCTGTCTGCATGCCGAAATGTCGCCGGGCAAGTCACTGAAACCAGAGTTGTTCCCAATGGCCTGGTTAGCGTGGAATCTTACTGAGAGCGAAATCGGGCCGACGAGCTTTCACACCCGAGAGGATTGATAACGTGTGACGAAGGACAGTGGACTCTCCAAAGGCCGTTGCAAGAAAATGAGAGTTTTGTGTCCTCGCGAAAGAAACAAAGTAAAATAGAGTCGGATTCCAGAGCGCCCTCACTAAGCACTTGTTGTGCATTTGTTTACCGAGCTTCCTGAACCAGAACTTCAGATTTCATGTTCTGTCTGTCAATACAAGGACCTCATTGGTGGGATCAGGTCGTTTGTCCAATTTATAACTGCAGTGTCTCGTGAATCTAGCAGACATGCTCATGAATGGGCGGCACGGGGGCGCAGTGGTTGGCACTTCCCTTCCCAGCAAGAAGCTCCCTGGTTCAATTCTGACAGGCGGGCTTCTTCATGTTTCTTTCCTTTGCGTCAAAATACAAAATTGGGAATTGGCACTATCGTTGCCACAACACGGTGTCACTGCCATGTTTGGAGAGCTCTTGGCGACGTTTGAATGTCTGATTCAAGCTCGCCAGCAGGGTCGGGGGTCTCCCAGCACGAGAAGGGCATCTATCTTCTCATTTGTAAGGCAAAGTTCGAGTATGACTTTCAGGTCAAACAGTTCGCCCAAGATGGTCCGCCAATGTCTACCTCATTTATGCTCCCATCAGGTTAGTAAAAAGGTACGTCCATACTTTACGTTGCCAAATGTCACCGCCCACGACTTTCCCAAGCATGCTTTACGTTGCCATGGTTCTTAAGCAACACACCCACTGGAGGGCAGTGCAGAGTTCACATCCGAGTTAAAGACGACGGAAAGAGACAGAAAACTCTGCGCGGCCATTAAATCACGGCCTTGTTTTCTCCTTCTCTGTTACTTTTGCCGGTGGCACCGGAGCATACTGTCCAGCACAGCTTCCGGTGGTACTGCTCCCGAAATGCACAGAGCGACGCAGGAAATGAACGCAGAGGGCGGACGGCAGGCTCCGCCCCTTCTGCGCATTAAAACGTTGAGCACAAACGAGCCCTCGCTGTAACTCTAGATGGCAGTTTTCACCCGGATGGCCACGAAGGTAACCCGAGCCCGCCTTTTGACGGAGTAGAAGAAAAACAACTCTCGCTCTCACACGAACACTAAAAAAAACATAAAAACAGGCAAATCTGCTCAGAGTTTATTGGGCAATTGGAATCGAAATTATTCTCCAGCGGAGTATTTGTTAGCGTATCTCGAACGATCTGGACAGAGATAAGGAGCAGCTCGGAGCAGCTGGCGGGTGAATTACGGCGGCATATGGCTCAGGATGGGAGGAGCAACAGGGGTTACCAGTGAGGCTTAGAGGAGACACTTTCCATCACTGGAACAACAACAACGCCGCTGCGGCGGTGAGTGGAAGTCTGCCACATTTAGAGGAAATAAAAGGGGGCACATCGTGACGCATCCCGGTTTTATGCGAGTCTGGTAATCCCCCTCGTGACCACGCAGGGAGGTGTCCGACGGACGGGGGTGAAAAGGGGCCGAGAAAGCCAATATTAGAGGGTCACAGTCCTACACCTCTCCATCCTCCGCCCGACGCATTGTTGGGAGTTTGCGGAGCTGTTGCCGGGGAGATGTGGGTCAGGGCAACGGGTTTTTGTGAGCGCACCGTGGATTTGGCTCTGGCGAGCACCGGGCGGCGGAGCCAGCGCTAGCCTCCCGCTGAATCTAGGTCACCCGGATTCTTAGGCAGACGTTTTACTATCGAAAAAAGACGGGTCGCGTATTGATTCCGCCGACAAAAAAAATCAATACGAGGATTGGAAACGCTCAGCTTTTCTGGACGTTTTAATCGGATTCCTCCTCTTTCTTTTTCTGCTAAACAAACTCCCGATTCACAGGAAGACAACCTGGATTACTGGAATGACAGGTCAGATCAGATGGCGGCGGATCAAACGCTCGTTCGTAGAGTTCGGTGAACGCAATCGCGCGAGCTGTCCGACTGAAACCAACCCCAACCAGTCAGCTTTACTTGCAAACGCAAAATGAAAGAAGGGAGATTTCGGAGAGAGGACATTCTTGACAGACTCTCGGTTTCCTCTCCGGGAGCCTCATTAGAAAGGGAAAAAAAAAAAGCTATTATTACAAAGCTCTCCATGCCTGGTTACCTTCTGGTGTGTGTTTGCAGGAGCAGCATGACGGCATTCTTACTGGCGGCCCAGTGTTTCCAGAGAGCACATCCACCGCGGTCCTGGTTTTCGCTCCGGACAGCTGTGAAAACGGGCCGCGCGAAAATACAACTCGGCTGGGGATTTTGTTTGTAACCGCGACGCTTCTTAGATGGAAGGGAACCTTTACTGACAGGATTTTCTAAACGTTTATTCAGTTTATTGCAAGCCGAGTGGTTCCTCCACAGGCCGAATTTAAGCCCTGCTGGGCTCAAGGGACAAACTGTGACTTTTAATCGGTGTGTTTCGACAAATAGCGATATCCTTTGAAATTACACTCATTCATTCATTATGTATTATCCTGAACTTAGAATCGCAGCGGTGCTGAAGCCTATCCTGGCTGTCATTGGGCGAGAGGCATCTAAGAGTGAAGAAATTCAAGTCCAGTTGTCACGAGGAGAAGATTTCCACATCCTTGAGAGACATAAAACCGTTCATTCCCTCCGTCATGTAATATTGAGACACAGAGGCATTCACTCATTCATTCATTCAAACATCAACTGGAGAAGAAAAAGCATTCACTCTCTCATTCAAACACCAGAGACAAAGAAGCATTCATTCACTCGCTCACTCATTCACACGTCATAACGAGACATGCAAGCGTTCACTTTTTATTCACGTCATGGAGACAAACAAAGGTTCATTCATTCATTCACACATCACATAGAGACATGCAACTATTCACTCATTCATTCACAGGTCACATAGAGACATGCAACTATTCACTCATTCATTCACAGTTCACATAGAGACATGCAACTATTCACTCATTCATTCACAGGTCACATAGAGACATGCAACTATTCACTCATTCATTCACAGGTCACATAGAGACATGCAACTATTCACTCATTCATTCACAGGTCACATAGAGACATGCAACTATTCACGCGTCATCATGAGAAACGCAAACATTCACTCCCCCAGTCACGTCATATCGACATTCATTTCCTCATTCATGCCTCAGATAGAGACGCGCAACCATTCACTCGTTCATTCCCGCATCACAGAGGCGTACGACTCGTCTGTGGAGGCTCCCAGTCGTCAAGGACACCGTGAATTCTTGTCGAAATCTTCTTGTCGTGGCGACCGGACTTGAATTTCTTCTCTTGAGGACGTTTCTCCTCCTCATCCCAGAGGCTTCCTCAGTTTTAATGACCTGTGGGGAGCTTCCGAATATAGTGAGGAAGAGGTTGTATTAGAACCGGAGAAGCGTCTCGGAGTCCAGTTGCCAGGACCAGAAGATTTCGACATTCATCCTCTCGTTCGCATCGGTCAGAATCTCACCAGGGAAGCTCCGGCTCAGCAGACCTCAGTCCGGCTGTCTTTCCTCATCACCCACCGCAACCTTCTTCCGATCTTGTCCGGAGCTTCGGCGTTGTGTTTTCATCCCGGGCTCAAAGAGCGGCGTGAACGGCAGGGCGGCTGGGATTGACGATCGCCTACCGTAACTACATGACGCTAGTCATTTCATTTCAATGATTTATCCTCAGGGATATAGCTTCTAACAAGCTAACATAGATTCTCGGTCGGGGAAAATAATGGCTGGCGGAAATGATCGTAGTTGCTCCTCCCCCCCACCCCCACCCCACCGCCACCACACACACACACACACACACACATTGTTCCTTTGCCCTCTGATTCCTTTATCCCCCTCCAGACAAATCCCTTGTAACCGTGACCACATCCCTTCCCCGTG
>CAAKHD010005710.1:11445-48245 GCA_901007705.1 Fistularia tabacaria
ATCTATCCCTAACCCTATTCTCTCTATCATCATCTGTCACACACACTACCTTCATATCCTCTCATATCTAAATTTGACTCACACCAAATACATGTGTGTGTGTGTGTGTGTGTGTGTGTGTGTGTGTGTGTGTGTGTGTGTGTTCTAATGACACCTTCCGGCACAAACAACAGTTTGATCCCGCGGATTTCACTATGATTCAAACCTTCATAAATCACAAGAGCTCAATAATTTGACACCCGGTATGCGTGTGTGTGTGCGTGCGTGTATATGTGTGCGTGTGTGCGTGTGTGTTTGTGTGTGTGAGAGAGAGAGATTTATTTTCTGCACAATTTATCAGTGGAAAATATAAAAGTGTAGAAGCGACAGGTCGGGGTTTCGCTGTGTTACAGATATTATACCTGTTCAAACAAGCCATTCAGAAAAGAAATTATAAAAAATTGGAAAAATGTATTTCATTTAATGAAAAAAAAAAAGAAAGATAGAAAAAAAATCATTTAAAATGCTAGAATTTTGAAATGAAATGTAAATTACAGACACACAATTAGCAAGCAGCTGGAAATGTCAATCAGAACCAGGTTTATTTCCAATTATTGTGATATCGACAGGTCAGACTCCCAGTGTTTGAAGTACGGCTGTCGTAATTAATACATAAATCCGAATGATTTCATTTGCACAATTTTACTCAAAATGCTGACACCGATTAATTGCGATTAATCCAGTGAATTCCCCCCGTAATGTTTCATTCGTTCATTTATCATCTATACTGCTTATCGTGCAGTCAGGGGGACGGGAGGCCTGTCCCGGCCGTGATTGGCCGAGAGGCGGGGTTCCCCCCCGGATCCATCACGGGGCCACTGATGGAGACAAGCGGCCTCCAATCGAGGATCTGTTTCCATGTCCGCTGCGTATTGGCAGCAGCGAGGTCCGCTAATAAGATGAGACTAATAGATTTAGCAGAAAGCCGGCGACCGTCTGGCAACAAAGGGAAAGTAGGCTAATACCGGGAGGGGCCGGCTGGAGACGGGGCCTCTCCTCGGTTCGCGTCTCCTCGTCTGCGTCCGAGCCTCTCGTAGGTCTGTCTTTTTTTTTTTTTTTTGGACGACCTTCAGGTCGGGGCCGCTGACTTTGGGGCACTGAGCTTCACGCGCAGGGATGGAGCGCCAAAGACGGGCAAAGTCGCCTTGGGATTGATGGAAGCCTCGGAGGAGGCCGTGAATGCTTTTGCCGAAGTCTGGAGTACCTCGTCAATGTGAAAAACTCAAAATTTTCTCTTTAAGTACAAAGTCAGATTATTTCCTGACATTTCAATTTCTTTTATTTTATTTTATTTTTAATATATATTTTTTTCATTTCATTTTGTTATTTACTGGGTAAATACACCGGCATGATTATTCGAGACCTCGGGAAAATGCTGTAGTCAACGTCTGAAGTATCTATTAAATATGAATAACTGTAATTTGACTATATAAGTACAAAGAAAGATTATTTCCTGACATTTCAATTTCTTGTATTTTATTTTTTATATATTTTTTCATTTAATTTTGTTATTTACTGTGTATATATACCGGCATGATTTTTCGAGACCTCGGGAAAATGCTGAGGTCGTGGTCTGAAGTATCTATTCAATGTGAAAATCTCAAATTTTTCTAAATTAGTATGGAAACAGATAATTTTCTGACATTTCAATTTATTTTAATTTTTATAGATTTTTTTTTTACTTTATTCGATTTTGTTATTTACTGGGTAAAGTCACAGGCATGTTTTCTTGACACCACAGGACAGTGCTGAGGTCAACGTCTGAACTATCTTTTAAATATAAATAACTCTAATTTGAATATTCAAGTACAGAGACAGATTATTTTCTAGCATTTCCATGCATTTTTATTTCATTTTTTAAAATTTATTTTAGTTTATTTTGTTATTTTCTGGGTAAAGCCAAAGGCATGATTTTTTTGAGACCATGGGAAAATGCTTAGTTCAACGGGCCAGCAAGAGAAACTTAATGTCACACTCGCGTCTTGACGGAACATCACACACACACACACACACACACACACACACACACACACACACACACACACACACACACACACACACACGTACTTCGCTACACCTCTGCTTGGATTGGTGTGCTGTCGTGCTATTGGTCGGTTCGTTCCCTGACTCTGATTCCCAAATGTGACACGCGAGCGTCCTCCTACCGTGCGGTGACCCTCTTTGCATATAAATAATATCTTCTATAAATATTATATACGAGATCCTAAAAATATGATACCCTAGAAACACAAGCAAAAAAATCCCAAAATATTGGACTTATTCAGTGTTTTGGGACTCCTGGAACAGGATCTGTGACGGGGCATATATCTTAAGACTGCTTGTATTCAAAGATTATATGCAATAAGGTCCTTTAAATGTCCTCATTTTTAATTTGCGGTGCGTAATGAGGGTCATTCGGGACATCGTGCTTTGATGATCAGTAAAATATATTTTAGAAATTGCACAATTTTACAAGTACCGTTCAATAATAGTTTAAAATAAGAATATGCCTATTAATATGAATTGTCCTGCTCGCATAGCTGCTCTATTTGTAAGAAGATGTATCACTCTGTAGTCATACGCTACATCATATCCAATGTTTCTTTCCAAACTTAATCACAATAAGAATATTTTTTTTTTCTTCCCTTTTTTCCCTTATCTTGCTCCAAAACAAATCATTTTTACATTTCCCATCGATTGCTAAAGGCGGGCGTTGACCGCACCTCCCCCAGAGCTTCCTTCCTGCTCCCGCCGTCAGACACCGACCGAGACCGTCCCTGCAGAGGTTAATCCAACTTGGGGGTTGTGGAGGGTTTGTTATGAAATGTCCCCAGTGTTCTGGTGCATGAGGGCGTGGGGGGGGGGGGTAGCGGACGGTAGCGGAGGGTACCCCCTGCTCGGACACCGAATGCACCGTCGGCCCGAGGGCCTCACCTCCATGACCTGCTGTTGACTGACCGATGGTTGACAGGACCTTCTGCTGTAACGGGCGAGGGCTGGCGGTGGGGGGGGGGTTCAACGGGGCAGAGGTGAGGTGAGGTGAGGGGAGGGGAGGGCAGTGACAGCCATCCGCGAAAAGATTTGTCTTCCCTCTGACATTTGAAGAAAAGCCCAAATGATCGGTGAAATGGAACGGAACTAATGGAATCTGACACGGGCACCAGGTGATTTATTAGGCGTCCCCCCGGATCCACGGCGACGACTTCATCTTTAATTAATCCTTTGCGCTGTTTTCCTGCTCGGCGGGCCGCCGTTATCTAACGACGCGAATCTTCAGGTGACACAGAGAAGTATTAATCTGACGTCTGACACTGGAAAGCAAAGATCTGCGTCCCCCCCTGCAGGATGTACCTGCAGACATGCAGATTTTCATGGCCGTTATGTCAATGGCTGACTTGTCCACGCGGATTCTGGTCAGATCAGATTTTCTTGTCCGTTTTGATTATTCCTGAATGAATTATTCAAAATTTTCACGAATTGACTTCGCAAAGTGCTGTCAATGAACTGGCTTCATCCCTCTTCTTCTTCATCTCCATCTTACGCCGTCTTAATCTCAGGTATGACCTTCCGTTGAGTGGGAATTTCCCCCAAAGAAATGTTTAAAAGGGCGGAAAAAGTCCCTTCAGAAAGAAAATATTATTATCAATATTTTATTTCAAATAATGAAAAGGAATAGAATAGAAGTCAGTGAGAAATTTCCTAAAAATTATATTTACGATTCAGTGAAATCAGGAAGAAATGTCACCCAAAATTGAAATCAATAAATACAAAAATAAATACAGATAGGCTCAGAAATTTCCCTTAAAATCAACCCGAATAGGATTAAAAAGGAAATGAGTTGAATGCGGAAGCTTTTGTTTATTAATTTTACCACAAATGACAGGACAGCTTAATTCACTCATTCATTCCGTCATGGATTCATTGATTCAGCCCATGCCGGCCGCCATGGGTGAAAGGAGGGGTTCACCTTGGATCCTTTACGGGGCCACATACAGAGCCATAACACCATTCACCCTCTCATTCATACGTCATGCAGACATACGGTGGAACCTGGGCTTACTAATTGAATTTGTTCTTTGACTCCATTCGCAAAATGAATCCATTTTTCCCGTTGGAATCAATGAAAAATCTCATCGATCCGTTCTCCAGACCCAAAAACACACTGTTCTCTTTTGAAACTTATTAATGGGTTGAAAACCCAGAAAGGAATTAAAGGTTACCTTAATTATTACTGTGTTTCTGCTGTTCTTTCCCTTCTTGCCAGAACTTGTACTCGCCTTCACCAAACAGTAAAAGTAAAACCTTCTCCCATATGAGACCCTCGCTAACGCTATCTCCAGCTCGCTGTCTTCCATTCATCCAAACTAACAATCACGTTTCTACTTCTTCTAAGACTTGAGACCTTTGCTTGGTTAACGTCGTCGCCCCTTTAGCCACATCAGCCGTCTTTAGCGCATCTTTGCTCTACAGGATCGAACAGATGCTTGACTTAGCCGTGTCGTAGTGCTTGGCTAAATCTGTAACACCAACACCGCTCTCACGTTCAGCTATTATTTCCTCCTTCAGATCGAGTGTAATTATGAACTTCTTCTTAACGCTACGAGCACGAGCAATTTTAACCTTTTTGGAGCCACGATGAGGGCTAGCGCATTAAAAAAAAAAGCGTTCTAACAGGAAAACTTGATGAAGAACCACGTAAATAATGCAGAGTCACAGGCAGCGCTACCGCGAGAAGCCTGTGATTTTTTATTTTTTTTCGTTCGTTTGTTTGTTTCTACACCGAGGTCGATTAAAAATTTGGTCAAAAACCCTCATCGTAGGCCAATTTGTTTCGTGATTCGTAAGCTGAGGTTCTACTGTACAACCATTCACCGCTTAATTCACTCGCCGAACTTACCGTCTCCAGTTTTTGAAAGAGAAGATTTACTATAAAAGAAAATTGGTAAAATTGAAAATAAAAAAAAAGTCTGATTGGAGATTTCTTTTGACAGTAAAAAAACGAAAAATAAATAGATAGATAAAAATATAAAAAAACAAAAAATTATAAAAAGCCTTAAACTCTTATCAAGCGTTTCCTTTCACGAACGGCCATTTTGAACGCCGCATTGTTCCGCACTTCCTCTCAAATGGAAATCTGTCGATGTTGCATCGGGCCACGTCATGTTCCAACGTCTGGGTAATAAGCAATTCCATTTGTTTATTTTTGTTGTTCACGCTGTCGGGATTAGCATACGGGCATGCAGGAAGTGGAGAACGTCTCGGAGGAAAACCCGCCGTCGCTAATGTCAACCGCGTCTGCGCGGGAGAACGCGTGCAGGTCTTTGAAGAACCACCCGCCTCCCCTCCACTTCTTCCTGTCCTCTGGCGGCGGCAGAAAAGTGGAGGAATCTCATTGACCCAGTTAATATCTTGCGTCTGGCTCAACCAATGGGAGGCGAGCCGGCGGCGGGCGAGGATCTGCCGCAGTGACACAGACGGTCGTGCCGTGAGTTCGCCTCCGATGGATCGTACCACTATTCTTGTACCGATCCAGACTGGAGTGAACCGCTAAATAAATACACAAGAAATTAAAGCACGACCGTCCTCAGTGGTTAGAGATCATAATTTAAAGTACTTTAAATGATCATTTGTTTGGCCCGGGAGCCGGACTCATGCGGCCACGACTGGATTAGCGCTTTTGGAAACAACAACAATGGAACCCCGACGCAAAAACAAATAGGGAAGTCTTGAGTTCTGCGGGAGCCCCTGGAGGGATGTGTCCTAACACCCTCCTCTTCCTCTGCCTCCACGTACACGGGCACTTTTTCTGTTTTTTGTTTTTCACGCCGGCGAATATTTTTTCCAAGTGGTTCATTTCCCAAGCATCAGGATCATAAAACCTCCCTGGGTCCACAACCCGGGTTTCAGGTGTTGAGGAGTTTTAGCATTGGGGTAAATCGAGGCGCGTGGTTCATCCGCTCAGCGCCTGATCTTAAATTAGAAAGCAGGTCCGGTAGCTGCCCCTATGATCGGCCATTACCCCTTCTGGGGCTTAGGCCGCCAACAAGAGTTCTGCAAGCATCTTGGTCTTTAGCCAGCATCTCATGCTGTCCCCAGGTGTTGCCCATTTTCTTGGCATCAGCCTCCCAGTCTGTGCGCCAGGTGTTTCGTGGTCTACCTCTCTTTCTTTTCCCTTGGAGGTTCCACTTGAGGGTTTCATCTCGATGTGTGGTCTTTCCAGCTTCGAACACGGTCCTTACGTTCCATGTACCGATGGTGGTTGTAGCCCTGGCTGATAGGATGATTTTCGGCATGGTGGCCTCCGGATGCTTCCGGCTTTCACCGCCCTGTGTCATAAGTCCTTCTGATGACTGTGCATCTTGTCCCCTTGGCGGGATATCATGGTTTACTCTTGTTTGCGTATCTGTAACAGGTTGTGTTCAATCGGGTGAGGTTGTTCGCCTCACGCCCAACCACCAACCTGGAGGACCAGGTGTTCCCTTTTGTCTGACCTCTAGCCCGAAACCTGCCCGGCTTGGTAAGATCTACCAGGGATAGAACCCCCACCGGTATAGCCTCCAGGGTCATAGAAGAACACAAGCCTCCCCACCACGGCAAGGGAGCGACACAGAGGGAGGAGGTCCGATAAGCTTGCTTTAAAATATCTTTTAGAGCCAATCGGAGCAGGTTTTTGATCGTCCAATGGCGTTTCTTGTCACTTCTTTTGGGATTTTTATTTCTCTTAAAACATTCATTCTCCATACCGATCCTTATTCTGCAGTCGCGGTCGTGGGGGCGGGTCGGAGCCAATCCCAGCTGTGATTGGGCGAGAGGCGGGGTTCACCCTGGATCCATCACAGGGACACTTATAGAGACATAAGGATAAAAATAATACTTTTTACTTAAGGTGCCTTATGTATGGCTTCCACCTGAAGACTTTGAAAAGATTTTGAAAGGACTCATGTAAGACTATCGTTTCACAGCAGCTCACACTTTAAGACTAGTTTTTAAAGTTTCACGTCTCAACCTCGTCTGAGGCTAAAGACTGGATCGTATATCCAAAGACTGCAAAGAATTTGAGAAAGCGGTTCTAGTTTGGCAGCAGGTTTTGGAAAACTACAAGCGGATTCTTTTCCCCTCATGCCGTATTTTCGCATCACGCTGGTATCAGGTTTCCTGTTTCCGGTTTAGTTGGAGCTCATCTATTGGTTATTGATACCACATTTGAAATTGTCACAAGCCCCCAGACGAGGCAGAGAGGCTGGAAGCTCCAGACCAGCTCACACTTCACAGCCGAGATGATGGCGATGACGATTCCTAAGATAGGGATACGCTCCAGCCCCCTCACAACCCTGAGGATACTCGACTCGGTGTGGTTAATGAATGAATGTCCCAAATTTCCTTGAACCCCCGAAACGACATCCACCTGCGTTCGCCGGTAACCAGTCCGGCAGCTTCGGCTCATGGCGTAAAATAAGAAAAACAAATCCTCTAATGCGACGATAATCCGCCGGCTCTTACGACGAGGCACTGGGTTTGATCCGCCCGAGGTGGATTCATCTCCTCCGTACAAGCGTCGCACGACACTCACTGCGACGACCCTGTGAACAGAGCTATGTCGTGTTTGCCGCTGACGCCCCGCGGGGGGTCGGAGCAGACAGAGGGAATGCCGTAGAAAAGTGAATGCTCGTCATTCCGTCGCGGTGTGATACTCATCCTCTCCTCCGGCTGGAGGGAAAACATATACAGCCGAGTCCCGTCGGCAGCTGGTTACGCTGGACTCGCCTTCACTCCAGCGTAACAAACGGCGTTAGCGGTTCTATTTAGGCAGCAGCTTTTGGCAGCCTGTGACTCGGGCTGAGTCAGCGAGTGTTTGGCCAGACGGGCCGTGGAGACGACCACCCGCCGTAGGAGCCGCCGGGTCGGACGCTAAGAGGACACCGGAATGTGATTCATGCTTTAGTTTTTGAATGACCCGCACCATGCAGAGAACCTCGAGCGCGTTCGCCCAATAACACGACGCTGTCACACGGGACTGGGGTCGGGTTATTCGAGAACACCGGACTTCGGGGAAGTCCGCTGCGGTTTTGGCAGACGGCAGGAGCTCATTTCAAGTGGCGGGTCTGAGTCATGGAGCTTGTTGGCTGGTGGCAGCGTTCGACGGTCGGCGCAAGTAATGGCGTAGAGGACATGCCACCATGAATACTCCACATGGAATGAAGAAGTACATAAGATGCAAACCCCTCGGCTGCATGCTTTGCAAAGTATTCACCTCTTCATTTTCTTACCCTGCACTCAGGGTGGCGATTGGGCTGGAGCCGAGAGGTGGGGTTCACCTCGGATCGGTCAAAGGGCCACAGATAGAGCATACAACTACCGACCCCACAATTCAAATGTCACATAGGAACATACAACTACTCACTCCCTCATTCACAAGGAGGCATTCAACAATTCACTCATTCACTTGCATGTCGTAGACAGACGACCGTTCAGTCTGATTAGCACATCTGGACAATTTCAATGACCCACCTGCATGTGTTTGGACTGTGGGCAGACACGGGGAGAACAGGGAGACTCCACCCGAATCGAACCAGGGATCTGGTGGTGGAAGTGCTAAGCACTGCACAGCCATGCCATCCAAATATAATCATTAACTATAGTTGAAAAAAGATGACTCAGTCATTCGTTAAATTCACTTCACTTCTAGAACATCTGACACCTGACACCATCACATGATTTCTGCCCCGAACAGTATCTGCAGGCGGTTTTAGTTGAAAGTGTAAGCCTACCCGAGGACTGTTGATAGATGAAGCCGTCGCCGCTGTCAGAAGAGTCCCATTTGATGCGACGCGATGGTGCTAGACTGATAGTGCCGTGCCTAATATCTGTTGATTCCAGACTTCCAGCGGGCTTGAACACAAGCCGCAGACCAGACAGTCGTCTGGAGGACACAGACCGGTCGGAGGCATTCCAGCGAGCACGTCTCAACGGCTGTTTTCTTTATTTTTCATCCTAAACTAAATGCACCGTGAAGGTCGCTCGGCATATTCAGGTCCACTGCGCCAGCAGTCATCTTGCTTGCATAAGAATGCCTTGGAGATGTTTGATGTTCAAGCAACTTGGTCCGTCCTTACGCCGACCCCACCCCCAGCCACCAGACACCTGGTTGTGATTTTCCCCGGTATCAGTAGTTGTGGACACACGGGTGCGTTTAAGATGAAACCGGAAAGCTTCTCCTTCAGGCGTGAACCGTGCGAACTGTGTCACCTCGGCCACGACTTCTTCAAACTTTTACTGCCAGAATGACGACAAACGATGGCTTTTAAGCAATACCTCTGAGGACATTGCGGAGCTCACAATTCACTTCTGTGCACTTGAGCATACCGCGTAACACCGCGCCCCATGACTTCCGGTGGTACCGCTCCGTCTGCTGCGCTTGGCTACGCATCTGCTAGCTCCCCAAAAATGTGCAGGAAATTATCATAAAGGACGGACAGAAGGCTCTGTATCCAGATTTAAAGTTCAGTTTAAATGTGCCTTTAAGCCAAGTACAGGCTATAAGATTTTTTTTTGCCCTGTTTTTACCGACGATTCACGGTCGGGCAGAGTTAGCATCAGTCGGGGATCGTTGGGGAGGAGGTGTGCCACAGGACATAGCATCAGAAGGCAGTGATGACAGGAATTGGTAGGAATATTGAAACAACGATGGCGTACAGGAGAGGAGGAAGAAGGTCAACGAACTAATGGAGTAAAAAGCAGATCGTGGCGCAAACTTCAGAAACAGCGAGCCGTTTGTCCACCACGTTTGTTTACACCCAAGCCCGCCGCGTATGGAGACGTGGCCGTTCTCGTGATGCGTTCAGGTGGCTTCGGTTGGTTTGACAAACCATGTAGTGCGTGACCCCTCATCAGTCGTTGCGTGTCTGATTCCCACAAAATTTGCCGATGCCAGTCAGGTGAGCGTGAACTCTCATGTCTTTTCTGCACCGGTAACCGCGGTGACAGGTGTGAGGTTTGAACCCCAGTTTTAGACGATCACCCGGAACTGCTCTGAGATCCAAGGTGAAACTGCAGCACGGTTGACCTTAAAAAAAACCTTACATCTCCGCTGGATCGCAGCAGTGACCATCAAGATGTTTAAAAGTCGCTTCCTAGCCGTTATCTACGCCTCGCCCGCCTTCTTGTTAGCTTCGTTGTGTTTCAGGAGCACGGATGTTGCCTCGAAAAAGCACAGAGGGGTGAGCGCTCTATTTTGGGTGATACAGCACACGGGCTCACAAGCCGCCTTCGGCTGAGTCCTTCGGGTCTCCGGATTGAAAGAAATGGAATTGTAACATCCCAGAATCCTACAGTATCGACTTGTGAGAGACGAGAAGAGAAAGGAAGGAGTCGGATGGCGTTTCCTGTTCGCTCGGGCTCCGCATTTAACGTCATGATTTAACGATGACGTCAAGGGAAAGGACGCGGACCTGCCGGCTCGTCGCGGTCGAAGAAGCGCGACATCCCCCCTGCATCCATCTCTTCCCCTTGTTCTCTAAATCTCCCGCGATGTAATCCCCTCCCTCGGCCTGTCTACACTTTCTGACACTTTCTGGCGTTTTTTCTAACCATGTCTCGTCACTCACCGACAAAACACAAAGACATTCATCGCTGCCAAACCAAACTTCACTCCCAGCGTCTGTATTTTTCCCCTAGTATTTCGACGCGGGACGGAGCGAGGTATCCAAAGTATGAAATATTTACGCCGCTGTCAAATCCAATTCTGCTGTTGTGACGACACGATTTCGAAGACTCCGGGAAGTAAAAGCTTCAAACTTTTGTGATTTTACACCATCTGGGACAGGGCTGCCCAACATCGTGATCTCCCGGTCAATCGCAGATGGTAGCTTTGGTCGATCACGTGGCACAAAAAAAAAAAAAAAAAACAGGCTGTCAACCCTGACGTTCGTCACTTGATTGACGCTGAGGTCAGCCAGCACGAGTGCACGTTCGTTCGCACCGGCTCCCGGAAAACTCTAGCAAGCTACCGAGTGGCCTAGTTAGCCTCCAATTTATTTGTGCTAAGCGTAAGAAAGGGTAAAAGCTGGACCGATGAGGAAGCTGAACACCTACCACTTCCTTACGGAACGAAGGGTGGACTTTTTTCTTCAGGACGCCACATTCGAAGTGCGTCCAACTCCTATGTCAGTCCGCTATTGCTGCTCCAAAGAAGGGCAATGTGGAGCTGCGTTTTCGGACGGTTGATGTTATTTCACGTTACATAGCGAGATATGAAGTGGGTTTCCTATTTTGTTTGCACAAAAAGCGTTCGGTTTACATTAGATTTTAACCGTCTGACCTTTTCAGTGGTTTGAAAGCGCTTTGCGGCGCCAGCTTGTAGCGGCAGCAGCAAACTGTCATCCGTCTCCTTCTGAACCTGCTGCGAAGAGAGAAAAATAAAGGATATACTCACTATGTAGAGTTGATGTCGTTCCGTGACTGAGCCCATGGCTCAATTTGCCCGTAAATCAAATTCAATTTCCCCTTTGAAATGAAATGAAACTATTAATCCGTTCCAGCCCCCCGGTTTTTGTCGCATGCTTTTATTAAAAATAATAACACATTATAGAAGAGAAGGTTAAGAAATAAACTACTTTTTTATTGAGTGAAGATTGGACGAAGGAGAAGGTTGGGGGAGTTTTTCATTTCATGGTCTATCGCTTAATAAACCCGCTACATACTTAATGCTACAATGTTTTGCTACATGCAACTATGCGATACTCTATGGCCAATTGTTTGAATGACGCTCCTCTTTTTAAAGCGATCAAACCGGCCCCAACTGGCTTTGACTGACTCTTCCAACGCCTCGTCCGTCGACGTCGCCGACGTCCGCTGCACCAGATCCCTGTAAATGTCTCCTGCCTTCTCACAGATGATGCTCTCGGCGATCGTCACCAGGCGGCGGGCGGACGCGTCCCACTTCTTTTAAATGCGCTTCACGGACAGCGGCCGCCACGTCGGCGTCGAACGCCCATCCCGCTTGTTCTTATCTCAGATCTCAGCTCTTAACTCAAAACAGAGATGATTGAACAACGGCTCATATCTCGAAAAACCGGTAGGTTGATGCGCTTGTGAGATTTTGAACGCCGCCTGACGGTTGGCGGCGGCCACGTTGGCGTCAAACGCTCACTCCTAACTCAGTTCTCAGCTCGCAAAGCAAAAAACGACAGCGACAGAACTCAAAAGTCAAGGTTGCACTGTATTTATAAATAACCAAAGTCATTTTTATAGTAGGTGGATCATCTCCACTTTATGATTTATATTTAGCTCTCAAGGTGAAAAAGTGCAGGCTGTCGTTGATCTGCCGCCTCCAGGCGGTCCTGAGAGCGACCTTGGAATTGAACGTGCGCCTCTGCGGTAGCCTCCACTCCTCGTCTCTTCACGGTCCGTCGGGATCTTTGAATAAATGGCGGCGTACTGCAAAAAAAAAAAAGGCCTTTTTCTCCGGCTCCCATCTGGCCGTCCCCGACCACAAAGGCGGCGTGTGTTTCCGGGGCCCGGGCCCCTCCTTCTCGTTACCAACCCATTGTGAAGCATTTGACACACACAAGGGACCGGAGGGCGGCGCAGGAGGGGGGCGAGGGCAAGGACCACTTCATAATCAGCCAGCTGGACGGCCCCGGCCGTCGGCATCCCCAGCCCCGCGTACCCTCGCAAACAACCCTCCTTTGTCCCGGCCCCCCAAAAGCCGAGCGTCGAAAACGCCGTTGGAACCCAGAAGGGGAAAGATGCGGCAATACGGAAGTGCACGCCGTTATTATCCCTTTTTTTTTTTTTTTTAGGACGGCCCCTGTAATTAGAGCGAGACGTTTGAAAAACAATTTGGCTGGCGCTAATGATGACGAGTGGATGCTCTTCTGAGCGTTTGTGGTCCCTCGCTAGATGCTAATCGTCAGCGGAAGGATCATAAGATGCCGATAAGGCCTTAATTAAAGCTCGTCAGGCCGCGTCGGGAACGCCGCTCGTGAAAACAGTCAGAGGGAGTGGGTTTATGTTTTGATCCGGCGGCCCATCTCGTTTCCGATTCACGGGGCCGACCCCCGGGGTCGTTTTTTTAGTCGGAACGCTTTTCGGGAAAGATTGGCTGATTCCGGCGTTTCGTGGGACGCCAGCGTTTGCGAGGTTTCACCACATGTTCTTGGTTTAAAATTCAAGGTTTTTATGATGTAGAAAAACAATACGTAAATCCTGCCTTTAGCTTATTTATGATATCTGCACCTGCTGCCTTTTAGGTTAGATGCTAAACTGCATCTTTTCGCCCTGCGTTAGTACACGTTTAATGACAATAAAGTTGAATCTAATCTAATAAATATAATAGTCTCTCGCCATATCACTGGTCACCTTTCGCGGTCTGGTTTTTAAGTCTAATTTTGTATCCCAGCTTTTTATGTTGTCCCGTCCGACCAGACGTGTTCAAGGACGACGAGTCGTCGGTGAACAAACCTTTCTATGATTCGAATAGTTACCCCCAAAAAACCCACGAGGGCTAAAATATGAACCTCCACTCCTCTCACACACAGCATCTCTCATCCAAACACATTCACTGACAGTAGGAAATCACAGAACTGCGAACATTACGCTCAAAATTACTGCGGGGTCGTTACAATATATTAATCATTTCAGTTATCTTTTTTGATAAAATAAGCATTTTCCAGGGTGGTGACCAACCAAGGCATGCTGTTCTGTATCCTCGCCTCTGATTGGCCCAGTGACCGTAGTGTCACTCTCTTTATATCCTGAGCATAGCATGCATTCGGCATCGCGCCTCGTCCATTCCACAGCGACGTGCGATCACTACTCGTAGCGTTACTCTGCGCTGTCGAGTTTGTGTGTGAAGGTTTTAGATGTATTTCAACCGCCGCTATGACGCCCAATCCTTCTACGCCCCCTAGCCGTTGTAGAAAAAGCGCAACTTCTCGACACGTTAATGCACGGAAGGAACTTTGCTGCTTCGCTGATTTTTGTTCATCGCGGCTGGTTCGTGAACGTAGTCCCCGCACTAAACGAGGAACGTATGTCGGGGCTTTTTCCACTTTTGAGTAAATGGAATCAGGCTGGTGGCGCGCCGGTTGTCGCTTCCAGCTCACAGCCAGAAGGTCCCCGGTTCGATTCTGAAATGTCCGCGCGGGTTTCCTCCGGGCTCACCAGTTTCCTGGTGCTGTCCAAAACATGCAGTGGGTTCGTTTGAGACCCTAAATGGCCCAGAGGTGTAAATGGCAGGGTGATTTGTCGTATGTTTGCCTCAGTGGCCTCGTGATGAATCCAGGCTGAAACCCGCCTCTCGCCCAATGACAGCTGGGATCGGCTCCGACCCCTTTGACCCCCGGCTGCAGGATAAGCGGGATAGAAAACGAACGGATGAATGTTAAATGTTCTCCACTAATAGCGCTTTCGAAGTGCTTCGTGCTGGATAACGCTCATGCATTCACACGCGGCGCTAACGTGCTAAGCGCTAACCACACCATGGGGAGCAACTGGGAGGGTTCGGTGTGTTTGGATAAGCGGCATGTGCTTGATCCATAAATAAAGATAAAAAAAACTGAATAATTAAAAAGAGAAATATTATGTTTGCCGTGACGGGGCGTGAAGCGTAATGTTTGCATTCTCCGCGAATGACGAGCCTCCAAGGAGACGGCGGCTTGGGATTTTTTTGGTTTATATATTTAATATCGCCCCGCCGGTGCGCTTCGGCACATCCGCTACCTTTGAGTTTGTTATGATATCAAAACTATATGAAAGAAAGAGGTGGGGGTGGGGGAGTCTCGCTTTCCTGCACGTCCGAGGAGGTTGTATTTGTTATGACTGGAACAGAGCGGTAAACGTGGCATCCGTTTGTTTGTTTGTTTTCATTTGCGATTTCTTCGGCTTCGCTTCCTCCGTCTCAAGAGTTACCCTGCCGGCGCAGCCCTCCTTTTGCCCCCCACCCCACGCCTCCCCTTTTTCCATCTCAACTGATTAGCCAGGGCCGGCTCTCCGCCAGCCTGCCTTCCCCGCCCCCCCCTCCGCCCGGCTCCCCCAGGTCGCCTTGGCTGAACCTCTGCAGTGTTTGCAGGGTGATGACGGGGCGGCTCTTGCCTCCGCCGGCCCGTCGGAGCCGCCGTGTCGTTCATCGCCCTCCTTCAGCGTCGCTCCACGAATGTGGGAAGCTCCCCTGACTCGCTGCATTTTGAAAAATACACGCCTTCACTCCGAGTCAAAGGTGTAGTAGGATGAGCGCTGCGGATTTAATTTGAATTCAAATTTAAAGTGGACCCGCGATGGATCCGAGGTGAACCCCACCTCTCGCCCAATGACAGCTGGGATTGGCTGCGGCCCCTTCCAACGAATGAATGACAGAATTTCAGTTTGTATGAGTAATAACTAGGAAAGCAGTTGATATGAAAGAAGTCAAATGTTTGTTAATTATATATATAATGTACGGTCCAATATTGCTCACCAGGTTTATGAATAATTTCAGATTTGACTGCATATACATGCATACATACATATGTGTGTGTGTGTGTGTTTATATTTATATATATATCTATAAGTATATGCGTGTGTGACTATATATATTTTATTTATTTATTTATTTATTTTTTCCACTGTCCATGCAGTCAATTCCATTTTACTTAAATTCGTATTATTTATATTTATTTATAGTAGCCCCTTTTTTGGGGGGGAATGCTAGCCTGATTTGTCGAACCTTGTGGACGGAGAAGTAGAATGAAGGATCTAATTCACACCCAATTTATGGGCCCGTGATCATGTGACCTACGTGGCGGTCAGCAGACCTCAGCCTCGGAAAGGGCGAGGAGAAGTTCCTCCGACGGCGTTCGTGACGAAACATAGAGTATTTTTTCAATCTTCAGATCAAGTTCAGCTTAGCCTGGCATTGGCAGTGAAGGCAGACGCCCCCAACGGGTTCGTTTCCCAAAAAACCTGCAGCTCCGGAGTCACGATGTCTGGTGTTTGCGCTCCGATCCGTCCAGACAACAGCGGCGCCCCCGCGGGGCGTCAGCGCTTGCTCGGCCGTCTGTCTCTTTGCGTCCCTTCCGTACCAGGGGGATGTCATTCATCGCTTCCTTTATTTGGCTACTAGCGGTCGGGGTCCTGCCTCGCTGTCAGACCCACCACCGGCGCCCTCGGGCCTCCCGGGGCAGAGGTCGCCCCTGCCATATTCGCCAACCCTCATCATCTCCAAACGGGCAGAATCCGCCCTTGCGAGAAAGAGGTGGGGCTCCGCCCCGCCCGCAGATAATCGCGACATGCCCTTCCAATGGCTGCGACGTGGCCCCGCAGCCATCCGGGTGAGATGTGATCGGCCCGGACAGACGGCGTCACCCTCCCCGCCAAAAAAAAAAACAAAAACGTAAAAGTCCTCAAAGTCTTCTGAGACAGAAACTCTGGTGAGTCATTGCTTTTATTTTATTTTTTGTCCTTCCAACTGACAACCGTTGTCTATCCGTCGGAGCGCGTGTCCGTCACTGGCGCGGCTGGAGATCCACAAGGCGTCGGAAGGCGTACACTTGGATGGATTATCTCCATTTATCAATCAGTGATAGCTCAACCAGTCAAAGAAAGCGAGTAACGTTTGCATATGTAAGAAAAACAGGAACCGCCGGGATAAAAAAAGGAGGTCGCGGCGCCGTGTCTCTTTGTGTGACGGATCCCCGACCCGAAGCGAGGCGCTTGAAGCCAGGCTGGTGAAAAGGCGAGTCGACAAAATAACGCATTTGCATCCGTCATATTAAGACATCCAACGATTCGCCCTTTCAAGCAAATGTCCGATGGAGAATCACTCCGTCACCTGTCCGGCTGCGCCACCACGCCGGCCCCTTCCAGGTGTCCGTTCTATTCAATTACACTTATCAGTTTACGGTCATCTGATTGGGTCAGCGTCTCCGTGGCAACAAAGAAGTCGCAATTAGTTTGAAAACGGCGAGCCGGTGTCTTTGAGGTCAACGCAGCATATCCATTACTCGGGTAATCTCGCCCCGAAAAAGGACGGCCAAAGGATACGCTCCGGGCATCAGCCTGCGCCAGGCTAGCGAGAAAAGCCCGAAGAATCGGACACAACAGCGGTGCTAATCGATTCGTCGTGAGTTACGACGGCCTCTGAGGTGACATCACGCAGTGACATCACCAAAGCTGGGAGGGAGGGAGAGGCGGCGGGCGAGGAAGAATGGGGACACGTATTTTCGGGGCGGCATCTGTACTCGACGGCTTGGCCTATTTATGGTTTCGCTCAACTGCCGTCAGAGTGGCGTCTGTCTCCGGTAATGGGATTTAACCAGAAATGTGGTGTGACCGGGGAAAAGGGGGGTCGTGGTGGTGGTGGTGGTGGTGGGGGGGGGGGGGATGATAAGCAGCGGGACTGAATCGTGAGGGGGTGGCGGAGCACAAAAGGAGCCTCGACGGCCGCTGGATGCAGATAAAGCCCCGACAGAGGAGGCTGAGACTCCACACAACAGAATAAATATGGCTCACCCGGCGGGAGAGCTCCGAGATAAGTCGCTGTAAAAACGTTCAGCGGCAGATTATATTAGTGAGATCTGGATGAATGAGCGCGCGGCGTGGACTCTAATCCATTTCAATAAATTAATTAATACAACGCGCACGCGCCGGGCTGCCTTTGCGAAGCCATCTCTTAATGATTTTATTGTTAATCCGAGGAGGCGGGCCGGCGCAAAGCTCCTCCCCCTCGCCGCGTCCGTGGGAACCCCCCCCCAATACATCTGAATACGATTTCAATTTGGTAACGACAGCAGGGCGACCGTGGAGGCGATGCATCAGGGAGCCCCTAAACCAATCACGGCTAAGTGAATTTGAAGCCGTCCGGCGGGCCGTGGTGCACGTGCACGGCCGCAGTGAGCGCGTGTCGTGCCGCAGGCGTGTGACGGGGGTTTTATCAACGACGGGGCGGTCGCGGCGCAGCACGCGCCGAGGTCGTCCCAATGTCAGGACATCCGCCGGCGAGCTCAGCAAACAGAACCCAAGCAGAGCCCGCGCTGAAACTTCAATGTTCTCGCACCGGCCGCAGGTCCGATAACCTGCGGCGGGATGGGGTCCCCTTCATCTGGAGCTCCGGGGTCGGGTTCTTCCGGGTCGGGGTTGAAATTACTACTGGATTTTGAATTAACCTGAAAATGTACCCTGAATGACCTTGTGATGTGACAGCACAAACACGGTTCACCTTTTCCAGTCTCACTGTATCATGGATTCTTTAACGTCTGGCATTTGTGTCATTTTAATTCTAATTTTGCTGATTTTAAGCTACATCGCAGGTTTTTGCCGGGTATAAATGTATTTTTTATATCTATTTTTAAAATAATTTTTACAGTAAAAAAATTAAAACACATAACAAAATTATTAAATACTGTACTTTACACAATGTACAGTGGAAGAGTAAGGTTGATAAGAGTGTGGGGAGCGTCGTAAAGCTTTAAAATATATATAAATAACTACTAGCTACTTCGCAGATTTTCGTTTATCGTGGCTGGTTCTGCTCGCAGCGTAAAATTTATTTATTTTATATTCATATCTGCATGCTTCGTCAAACATGCAGTCGACAAGTGCAACCTGCTGTGATTGGGTGAGAGGAGGAGTTCACCCTTGATCGATCATGGCCACTTATAGAGACAAAAAAAAAAATGTACTCTCTGATTCACATGTCATATTGACATGCAACAACCCACCCTGTCCTTCACGTCATACGGAGGTTTTTGTGAGGAAACCCACGCCGTCACGGGGAGAACGTGAAGTTCCAACAACCAAAGGCCCCCCCGGTCAGATTCAAATCAGGGAATCAGGGACCTTCTTGCTGGGCGGCGGGAGCGCTAAGCGCATGTGCTACCGTGCCACAACACACACACGTATACACATCCATATACATACGTATATATAAGATAAGATAAGATAACACTTTATTGATCCCCCATGGGGGAAATTCAGTTGTTGCAGCAGCAACATTAGAAGAGAGGAGAAGAAGAAAGGAAGCATACAAAAAAATATATATATATATATATGTATATATGTATATATATATATATATGTGTGTATATATATGTGTTATATATATATGTATATATATATGTGTATATGTATATATATGTATGTATGTATATATATGTATATATATGTATATATATATGTATATGTATATATATGTATATATACACATATATATGTATATATATGTCTATATATGTGTATATATGTATATATATGTGTATATATATGTCTATATATGTGTATATATATGTGTATATATATGTTATATATATATGTATATATATGTATATATGTATGTGTGTGTATATATATATGTATGTACATATACATATATATGTATATATATGTATATATACATATATATGTGTGTATATATGTATATATATGTATGTATATTTATATTTATGTATGTATGTATGTATGTATGTATGTATGTATGTATGTGTATATATATGTATGTATGTATATATATGCGAATGCCTGCTGTGTATGTATATATAAACACATGTATATGTGTATATATATCTATATGTATGGAAATGTATATATGTATGTATGTATGTATATTTGTACATATGTATATTCATAAATATGTGTGTATATATGTATATTTATGTCGATATATACAAATATGTATACATATGTAAATATACATAGGTATGTTTGTGTATATATGTATGCATGTATATGATATGTATATGTGCAATATATCTATCGATATTTGTATATATCTATTTGTAGATAATTGTGTGTATGTATGCATATATATAATATGAATGTATACAACTTATATATCCATGTATATGTATATTTGGGTGTGTATGTACGTATATATATACAGCATATATATACATGTATATGTACATATGTGTGTGTATGTATGTATTTATATAGATCCAACATTTATATGTGTGTGTGTGTGTATATATATAGTATTTACCGTAATCATGTCATGGGAGGGTGGAATTTGCTCACTAGCACTTGAAAAGCGGAAGACGTACTTGAATAGATGTATAAAACATCCAGCTGGAGCCTCCTACATATCTTCATTGCGTTTCCCTCCCTGCTGTCCCCTGAGTGACACCTACAAGCCCGGCAGTACGTCACGCAATCCACGTCTCATAAACGCGGGTTGCGAGGCATCTCCTGTAAATATGCAGTGAGTTACGATAAACATAGAACAGTGTGGAAAGTACGGGCGACGGCTCTTTGGCCTCCGTGTGATTTATCAGGCAGGATCTCACAGCTTTGCAATAAACCCGTGGCGATAAAGGCCGTGAATTAAGAGGTTTTGTTGCGTGAGATGTCAACGGCGCAGCTCCGCTCGGATTTTGTTGGCCACCAGAGAGCGGACGGTTCTGATGTTGCCTTCGTAGTAGGTTGGGAAAAACAAGAATCCTCCATGGGGCGGGGCTGCAGCCGCACCCACAGAGTGGGGTTATTAACCCTTTGGGCCTAATCAGCTGCGCGCGCACGGGTGGAAACGGGAAATGGCTCTTTGCGGCATTTGGGGATGCAGAATGGGAGCTCCTGATTTGATATGGAGGAAAACAAAACTTCCCGCTTTCTTGTTCGGCAGAGAATACGGCTTAATAACACCCCCTCCATTTGCCAGAACAATCAATAACAGTATTTTTTAACGCAGATCCATGGAAGGATCTCAACCTCTTGCCTCCCTACTGCTATTGTCTTGCAGTCCGACTATTTTATTGTTCATCCCCCGGCATATAGACCCATTAAAAGCGTCGGGATGAGCAACGGCGGGGTATTAAAATGTTCTGAATTCATAAATACTCCGGCTACTGGCGTCGGATGAGCCGATAAAAAAAAAAAAAAAAAAAAAAAGCGAGGACGCGCCCGCTGACGAGCCCCGTGTCCGGTTACGCCACAAACGGCGTTTTACTCAGCAGAACACGGTCATTAAGGTCCTCTCCCTCCGCTGTCCGTCCACCGTTGCCATGGCGACAGATGGGCTCAAGATGAAACCGGCCCGCGAACAGCCGTGACATTTGTTGATGTTTGCTTGTGCCGATGCACTCGGATTACAGGGTATTTTGAACCCAAGGTGATCTGTTAATACTGTATAATTATAATAATAATAACACTACGTGTCTGCCTGTGGAGGTTCTCAGTCATCCAGATCATGGTGAATTTTTGGCGAAATGTTCTTGCCGTGGCAACTGGACTTGAATTTCTTCTTCCTCATCCACGAGGCTTCTTCAGTTCTAATGACCTGTGGGGAGTTTCTGAATAGAACTGCCGGGGTTTTGGGCGGGTCCAGGTTGTGGTGGCTCGTTATGTAAATGTAAGAGTCGATGAGCAGAAACTAGGTCTAAGAGGGGGTTGTTATGCTAATGGGGGTGTCATTTGTTTCTGCCGAAACGACCTAGTTTCCGCCGATCGACTCTTACATTTACATAACCAGCCACCATAACCTAGACCCGCCCGAACCCCATATTCAGAATCTCCCCACAGATCATTAGAACTGAAGAAGCGTCGTGGATGAAGGCTGAAACGTACTCGAGAAGAAATTCAAGTCCGGTTGCCACGACAATAATAATACATATGTTGACATTTTTCAGAGAGGGAGATGTTGAGGCAGAGATGAAGATGTGGAGGTTCTCTTTGGGAGTGAGGAGGATGGAGAGGATCAGGAATGAGTCCATCAGAGGGACAGCACATGGTAGATGTTTTGGAGAGAAGGTCAGAGAAGCCAGACTGAGATGGTTGGGTCATGGACAGAGGAGGGATGGAGAGTATCTTGGTAGACGGATGTTGAAATTTGAGATGCCAGGCAGGAGGTCTAGAGGAAGACCGAAGAGAAGATTTATGGAGGTAGTGAGAGAAGATATGAAGGTAGTTGGTGTGAGAGAGGAGGATCCAGAGAATAGGGTTAGATGGAGAAGGTTGATTCGCTGTGGTGACCCCAGAAGGGAAAAGCCCAAAGGACAGGAATGCATTTTTATTGTCGTCTTTGCTTCTATTCGTTAATTCTTAGCTTTATCCATCGCGAGCGATGGCATTCATGACAAAAGAAAATAAAATGAATAAATAAGGGTAAATTTGTGTAAGGAGCTTTGTATCTAAGAATGCATGTTATATCGTCTGGGCGTGGGCCAAACCAGGACATGCTAACTTCCTTAGCATGAGCTGGAGGACGAGGCTCTTGGGTTTTTCCAGCTGATTTCCATCCCAGCCTCCAGACATGAGGGACTGTGTGGTAGAAATCACATCACGGTTACATCGAGGGGTTCACCCTGGGACACATATGGAGAATGTCCGCTCGTATTTTATTTTTAATTTGCTTATTCATATGTTGGCTTTTTGATATTTATTGATATTGTTATTGTTGCGCTGCTGCGAAAAACGAACTTCCCCTATTGGGATCAATAAAGTATTGTCTTATCTTATCTTATTTCTCGGAAACGTACAGTTCTGTGGTCCGAACCTGAGCTCGTTCGACGCCCGTCTCGTTTAGATGTCCTTCACGCGGGAGGCGTCCGAGGCCCGAATCAGGGTTTGAAAGAGGCCTCGGGGGATGGGAGGGAGAACGGAGCGGCACCGGCTGAAAGCGACGCAGCAGCCAGGAGGTGGAGGAGGAAGAAACATCCCCGTTCAGTCAGTCTGCCAGTCCCAAAGGGCCTCATCACTGTGGAACTGCAACCTGCCGCTCCCACAAGCTAGCAGTAACCTGGGAATAAACCCCAGCTGTGTGTGTGTGTGTGTGTGTGTGTGTGTGTGTGTGTGTGTGTGTGTGTGTGTGTGTGTTTGCCATTGCTTACATGAGTGGAAGAAATGCAGCTATATGAGCCGCAAAGAATTTGCACACGTTCTCATAAAAACGGTGTTGGAATTGAATCCTGACAATATTTAGAAAATATAGATTTATTTTATTTATTATAGTTATAACTGTTGCTGTTGATTTTTATATTCCTAAAACATTAAATCTTATTTCAACTGGAATTCAAACTCTAGTCAGGTGATATTGTGGTTTTAAATGCCAGAAGAAGGTGTATATTCTATTGATTTATTTTTTAGTCCAGTTTCACTGATGCTTCAGTGCTGCACAAATACATCTTTGTGTATTTGTGTCTATACATATTTCACCCGGTTTCCCCCCCAAAATATTGGCTAGACACTTGAATGAAAGAGTGAATGGTTGTATGTCATATTTATATGTACGTGTGTAAAGTCTGTATGTAATTTCTTTTTACCAGTTTGACACTTTTATTATTTTTATTGTTTCTTTTAAATCTGTATTTTGTGTCGAAGCTTCCAGCACCCTGTGACCCTGAGTGTAGGATAGGCGGTACAAATGATGAATGAATGGATGAATGCATGAATGACAGAATGAATAGGATAGTACTCTATCCTATTCATATTCTCTTGATCCCCATAGGGGGAAATTCGATTGTCACAGCAGAGCAACAACAGTAATGTTAGGTATAAATACATATAAATAGCAGAGACAATTAAAAGGGAAAAGTCAAGGATAAAACAAGACAGACAAGGATAAAAAGAGAAAAATAGGTAATAGGTAGAAGAAGACAACAACAAGGATAAAAGTAGGTGATAAAATGACAACAGCAAGGATAGAAATCGATCAGCAGGATGAGGACATGGCATGTGTGAATGGATGAATGTCCGCTGTTCCCACCGAGACAATCCTTCAGGAATCGTCAGTGCACGGATAAATGAATGTTGAAATTGTTTCCCTGACGGTGGAGTCACGCACTGCAACCCAATCCAATCAAAAAGCCGTTCATTCATGATCAGTGCAGTCATGGAGACATGCAGCCGTTCACTCTGCTGTTCCCCCGGCCGGGCAATTTAGTGTCTCATATGAACCTCCTGCGCGGTGTTGGACTGTGGGAAGGAAACCCTGGCCGACCCGGGGACCTTCTTGACTTTCGCCTCGAGGGCAGACGAACTCTTAGCTTTGTGTTCTTGACACGGTCGTCCTGATCCTCCCCTTCTTCCTGGGAATGACCTGCGAACGCATTGAACACGGATCCCCGGTCGCGGGGAGTCCAGGGCTCCGAGGAGCTTTGCGCAAGATGCCGTCTAATCCACTGTCCCACCCCAACCCAACCCCGGAGAGATTAGCTCCGTCAGCAGGCCCCAGCGGGGAATTAAACCCGCCGCCGGTGTCCGGAGTCGCAGACGCGGAGACAAAGCCGAGAGCCAGACGTGAGCAGGGTTGACGATCGGGCTGAAAGAAGAAAATGGGGTGAGATAATCTCTATCGACAAGACGGATCTGCGGGAAGTCGTGACATCCGGAGATAAATTAAGACTTATAAATATGAGAAATGGCCTGAAACTGAGCATGAAATTTCCCCCTTGGAAAAAGCATATGATTAGAGAAGAATGATTAGAACATAGGCTGGCAGTTGTCAGAATATTAGGAACAAAGCATCTGAAACATTTCAATTCATAACAAAGCCGACGTTACGATGTGAATTTAAATAAACAGTAATGATTATGACCCCCCCCCCCCTTGTGTGGAAAGGAGGTAAAGAAACGGGTTCAAGCAGGTTGGAATGGGTGGAGAAAAGTGTCTGGGGTTCTATGAGATAGAAGAACATCAGCCAGAATGAAAGGAAAGGTGGAGGAGAATAGATAGATAGAGAATATGTTGGTAGACGGATGCTGGAATTGGAGGTCTAGACAAAGACCAGAGAGAAGATTTATGGAGGTAGTGAGAGAGGACATGAAGGTAGTTGGTGTGAGAGAGGAGGATCCAGAGAATAGGGTTAGATGGAGAAGGTTGATTGGCTGTGGCGACACCTGAAGGGAAAAGCCCAAAGGAAAAGCAGAAGAAGAAGAATTATGACGCCCTCTTACACAGAGGGGGGTGAGAGGGTGAGTGGTTAAAGGTCTTTATGCGACATGTGAATGAGAGGGTGAATGGTTGTAACGTCTGTATATTAGGCGATTAGTCCAGGGTGGACATGGCCTCCGGCTCGACAGCTGGGACCGGCTGGAGCCGGTCTAGGACTCCAAGCGCTAAAGAAAATGAATGAATGACAAATGGTCTAGAATTACAGAGCGGTTTCTGCAGCATGCTAACCGGGCGGGAGCGACTGGGGGTTCAGTGTCTGGCCCCGAGGACACTTTGGGGGGGAGCTGGGGAATCAAACCGCCAACCCTCTGATTGGAAGGACAAATCCAGGTCATGGTGGGAGTGCAAAGAAAGACAAGCAGCGGCGACGACTCGGTCGTACCGTCACAGAAAAACAACCAGAGAATCCGATCCCAGAGTTCACTTCGGGGGCGCAAACAAACCAGAAAAGAAAAGACGTTGCGATCGGATGAAAGGGTGCGTCGCGTATTTGCTGCTGCTTTGGGAAAGAAGAGGAAAATAGAGGCCCGTTGGCGTTCGCTTCAAAGAACGTTTTCTCCTCTGAGTGCGTCTTCGGGTTGCTAATATTTACGGAGGATGTTGGATGGGGATGACGGAGGTGCCGGGAGGGAACCGCGCCAAACTTCTCGTCAGCGGCCAAAGCTCAACAAACCGCCTCCCTGGTTACGGTGGAGGTTTGGGTCGCGTCTCCGAGGCGGCGCCCCCTTCCTGTCGCAGCGCCAGCGGCTGAGCCCGCTCGTCGTCACTCTTTCCGTCCGTCCGTCCGGACGAGAATGAGTCACCCCGTCCCGCCGCACGGGAGAGTTCGCGCTTCGCCCCAAAAACAGACGCCAAGTATCTCCTTCATCCACGCCTCGACCAATCAGAACTCTCTCCTTTTTCACGCCAACTCACTTCATGTCATCTTTCAGTCCATCTATGAGCCCCTCTCTGGTCCTCCTCTGGATCTCCTTCTCCCCAGATCTGCACTCTCCTTCCTGTGTCCATGTCCAAACCATCTCAGTCTGACTGCATCTCCAGAACATGTGCTGTCCCTCTGGTGAACTCGTTCCTGTCCGTCCTCCTACCCCTCCTACCTCCTACTTTTCTCCACTCGTTCCAACCTGCTTTCACTCGTCCCTTCACCTCTTCTCCACCCTCTCCACGGCTCTGGACTGTTGACCCGAAGTACCCGCCTTCTTCATCTCCACTCCCCGTCGCCTCACGCTTCCGCTTGGGTTCCTCTCATTCACACACATCTGCTCCGTCTTGCTGCGGCGAACCTTCATCCCGCTCTTTTCCAAGGCGTACTTCCACCTCTTTAGATGTTCCTCCACCTGCTACACATCACAATGTCATCTGCAAAACTGCACCCGTCATCTTCCATCACTAGTAGTTAATCATTTGCTGTATTTCCAGCAGGACACTAACTCTGTTACAGACGTCTGTATTTGGTTGAGCGCGGTTTGCGACGGCGGCGTCTGGATGTCCAACGTCAACCATTCCATTCGGATTCCGAGTATATATGTCGGCTGATGGTTTTATATGGAGTTGTATTATTGTTATTGTAGCGCTGACTTATGCCGAAATTCCGTTGCTACGGCGCAATGTTACGCGATTTCCGTCCTAAGTCGGAACTGACATCGGGGCGAAACGTTTCCGTTAAACCAGGACGAATGAAAAAAAGCAAATGCAGCACAATCCGATATGGCGTCCAACAGACGAATGTAACCAAGGCCGTTTTCCTCTTACAGCGCCGCGTATTCATCCGCTCCACTCGCAACTAGTTCCTGCGTGAAATTTGATTTGACGTCCCAAAGTCCACGGAGGTTCTCGGTCATCCAGGTCATGGTGGATTATTGTCGAAATCTTCTTGTCGTGGCAACCGGACTTGAATTTCCTCAACCGAAAACGTTTCAGCCCTCATCCCAGGGGCGTCTTCTGTTCGGGAACAAGACTCTTTAGTAAATTTACGGGTGATGGTGACGTGTCCACGAAACGCCTTCTGTGGAGGACATCGTAAACCAAGGGCCGTCCGAAATGTTACTGGAGTTCTCGTTTTGTCGCGCAGTGATGCCCCTCACATGACTTCAAGCAGTTGGAGATTGTTAATGTTTCGAGTTCACTAGCTGGACGGGGGAGGGGGGGAGGGGGGGATGAGAATATTAATATCAAGTTCCTAGAAGCGAGCCGGTCTGCAGCTGAAGTTGTCGTCAGAGACTTTAAATAACCCTCCCGAGGCTGCAGTTTTGTTTCCAGAGGAACGTTGACGCTTGACAGCTTTGCAATACACCTCAATGGATGGGAATCTTTTCTTTCCTGTTGCGGCGTCATTTTGACTCGATAACATTAATGATTATTATTCCCCTGTCAGACTGAGCCGGCGCGCAGAAAGCTGCGATTAAGCCCGGCATCGCGTGCGACGCGTCTTTATAACGGGCCAGATTTCGCTCGCCCCCCCCCGCCCCCCGACCCCGGACGGACAGATGCTTCCCCGGCGAGCGGCGTGGACGCGCCCGTCACGTGTTTCACGCGACACGACAAACCCAGCTGAAGTTTACATGTTTGCGTGAAAACGACTTACAGGATCCCGCCCCTTCGGCCCCCTCAGACGCTGACACGGCGACCAGATGTCGGCTCCTGATCCAGGTTATTACCGTGACGATGCACGTGGATCGGGCTACACTTGTGTCAAGTGAAGTTCAGTCTGCATCGCATTAATTGCTTCCGCGTTTGACCCGAGGACGGGAAATATTGCATAACATTAGCTCGCAGATTAATGTTCTTGTGACCTTTTGCAGACTGCTCGACATCCAAGTGCTTAGTTAATCCAGAGAATTTGTTCCACTATCGTAATAATATGCATGATGATAATTACAATCCTCAGTTCCTGTACATGTCCTCATAAGTACCGGCATCAGGATTTATGAAATTATCAATAACATCTTGCACGGACACCTCCGCAGCTCAATTACTCAGCGCTTTTATAGCTCACCTCAGCGCGTATATTTACTACGGTGAATATTTCAAGGTCGTATAAGTGTTTGTTGATGATGAAAAAAACCCTCAGTCATTCTTCTTTGTGGTTTTTCGACAGACCGCTCTGAGGAGACGAGGGAGCAGGGAAACCTTTAAGGACAAGAAATCCGTCTGTCAGGTAAGGAAAAGAAATCTTTTTTTTCCTGTTATGGGCCCAGAAGGAAGGAAGTGGATTGAGAACATTTTGTATTTACCGTATTTTCCAGACTATTCGTCGCTCCGGAGTATAAGTACTAACAGCCCAAAAATGCATAATGAAGACAAAAAAAAAACATAAAAAAGTGGCGCTGGACTATAAGTCGCATTCTCGGGAGGAAATTTATTTGATCAAATCAGAGACCAAGAACAGATATTTCATCTTGAGAGGCAAATTCTAGTCATAACAGTAGAATAGAGAACAACAGGCACAATAAGTGTCTGATATGATAACGTAACATATTAACACTTATTCAGATCACTATAGCATAAACAACTTAGCATAACAAGTTGACCAAACTCTCCATCTCACTCCAAATCACTAAATCCATTGAATTCTTCATCCTCGGTGTCACTTCTGAGGAGGTAGACGGTTCCTCCACTGCATGGCTGTCATCAGACTCAGCATCAGTTCCTAGCTTCATCTAGCTTTTAGCCCGCGATTAGCTTTTTTTTGTTTTCTTCATTGCAGTTCGAGTGTCCTCCGCTTTTCGCCAGTCCCTCACAAGTTTCTCGCTCGCTCCAAACTTTCTTTCCGCTGCTCGATGACTGTTTTCGGCTGCGTATTTCACTACTTGCAGCTTGTAATCTGCAGAATATGATTGTCTTTTTGGGGCGCCTTTGTGTTCAGTCTTTGTCAGTTGTCTTTATAAGTTGATGTTTGAATGTTAAATTTTCAGTGGTACAGGAGTAATAGGAGTCGCAGATACTGGCACACAAACCTAGAGCGCACTCTCACGGGTTTCAGTGTGAAAATAAGTGCGACTTATGGTCCGAAAAACACGGTTCCTCTGATCCTATTTGCTGTCATCCAGGCCACTAGGTGGCGGTATTACAAATACATATATATTTTAATGAAGACCTGCAATATCAAATCTTGTGGAGACTGGACTTGGGGTATGTAGCTGCTGGCTTGGGGTCGGGCATCGGTCCAAGTTGAGATGGAGTCATTATGTCTACGAGTGACATCTTTTGCAGCAACGAGGTTCAGTGGGGTTGCTACGTTCATATGTGTGTGTTGCTTGGGGAACAAAGGTACGAATTCCGAGGTACTCACCTGAGATAAAATCTCAACAGGCAATTGTAGGTCTAATGTTTGCTTAAGAACAAAAGAAGCCAGTTAGTTCACATTTGCTGAGGCTCGGGCAGGACTCGCCGGGGCCCGGTTTGGCTTGTTGATCTCCCCTGGTGATTTGGACAGATTTATCTTTTCGCCTATTACCCCTTCTGGGGGTTAGGCCACCAACAAGAGTTCTCCAAGCATCTCGGTCCTGAGCCAGCATCTCAGGCTGTCCCCAAGTGTCGCCCATTTCCTTGGCATTTGCCTCCCAGTCTGTGGGCCAGGTGTTTCGTGGCCGACCTCTCTTTCTTTCCCCTTGGGGTCTCCGCTTGAGGGACTGTCTTGGGATGTTTGTCCGCTGGCTTTTGGTTCGTACGTTTTCACAGGTCTTTGTTGCTGATGGTGTTAGGCCAGTGGATCTGGAGGATTCGTCGTAGACAGGTATTGAAGAAAGACTGGATTATTTTTGGAGTATTTACAGTAGTCCTCCATGTCTCCCCACCATAGAGAAGGACTGACTTTGCAGTGCTGTTAAAGATCTTGATCTTTGTCGGGATGGCCAGGTCTTATGCGCTCCAGGTGTTTTTTAGTTGGAGGTATGCTACTCTGGCGTTGCCAATTCTGACTCTCACATCTGCATCTGTGCCACCCTGCTTGTGGACGATGCTGTCGAGGTAAGTGAACTCCTCATCCTCCTCCAGAGGATGGATGCAGTACTGGCAGAGTCTGCTAGCACTGCATGCATCATGCTGGAAGACGAAGCTCTTGGTCGGATGTATACAGGGTTGTAAACAGGTGAAAGTCTCATGCAGACCCCCTTCCTCTGTTCCGTGAAAGTCTCTCCGGTTTTAACAAAGATGGCTTCTTTGATCCTCTCTCGAACTGCCTCTCGCCCTTGGCCCGAATGCGGCCGTTGCTGTCCTAAAAAGAGCAGTCCCTGTCCTTCAAGTGTGAGCGGAAGTCCGCAAAGTCCTGATCTGAAGAGGAGGCTCTCTGGTGTCGGGCCACCTGTTTGTGCCGAGGTTGTTCTGCCTCTCCAACATAGAGGTCATTATAATCCTCATTGCACTGAATAGCAGACACATTCTCCACGTTGTGTGTGGGGTGTTCTATTCTTGGGGCGCACTCATCTTTGCCTTAGGATGCTTTGGGGTTTGAAATGCACCCGTGTTTGTGGAGTTCAGAAAGGTATGGTATGAAATTATCCTTGCGTTTGTTTCTGTCTCCTCCATGCTCTGTGCATTGTCGTCTGGCACTTTCTGCTCTGGAAAAGGCCCAACTAGAGTAGCCAAAAGATTTTTGAGGGCTTTCCTTACATGTTAGACCTCTGTTTTTTCCAACCTTCGGGGGTTGTTGGAAACTCCCCGTGGTCTGAAGAAGGCTGTCGGATGAGAAGGGGAACGTCTTTGAGAAAAAAGAAATCAAAGTCCAGTTTCCACGACAAGATTTGACAACAATGAATCATTCCCTGGAAACGTAAATGCTGCTGTTTGCCAATTTGTCCGAAAATTCCAATGAAGCCTGTCACCCAAAACTTGATATCAATGTCCAGCGAGGGGACCAAATCCTTCTGTGGTTCGATCCACTTGCAGGAAAACAAGGCTATAGCAATGAGGTTTTGAACAAAGTAATGTTACAGAACATAATGATGTCAAAGTCAGATAAAGGGTATTCATAGTTTGAGTGTTGTGACATTGTGAATAACCTCAGACAAGGCCACTTTCTCAGTTCCCAAATTTCCTCATGTTGGATATTTTCTGATTTTGGCATCTTCCACCTTTGCTAAACCCAAGGTTAGACACTCCTTGCTAGTTTTTGCGGTAATGGTTATTGTCAATTGTGGTTGTGTCGCCCCCAGCAGGAGGACAGCGCAGACCTCAGGTGTCAGCTCCAGTTTTCCAAGGAGGAGTCCAGCCTGATGAGGAAGAAGATGGCAAAGCTGGGCCGAGAGAAAGACGAACTGGAGCAGGAGCTGCAAAAGTACAAGTCCGTCTACGGGGACGTGGACAGTCCCCTTCCGCTGGCCGAATGCTCCGGCGGAGGCCCGCACACGACTCGAGAGGCCGAGCTGCGACTACGCCTGAAGTTGGTCGAGGAGGAGGCAAACATCCTGGGGAGGAAGATCGTGGAGCTGGAAGTGGAGAACCGTAGCCTGCGGGCCGAAAACGAAGACATCCGCTGTCAGTACGAGAGGGACTGCTTCGGCCGGGAGCCCTTCTCGAGCATGCCCTCGTCGCCGTTTGGCGGCGACGCACTGGAGTCGGCCAGTGAGCTCCGCCGCCATCTCCAATTCGTGGAGGAGGAAGCCGAGCTCCTGCGCCGCTCAATCTCAGAGATCGAGGACCACAACAGGCAGCTCACCTCCGAACTCAACCGCTTCAAGTTCGGCCCGGGCAGCAGCTCTGTGGCTGTTGGCGAGGAAGGCGGAGAAGCTGGACTCCATAAACCGGGGAACGGGGGAAACGGAAGCAGCTCCACCAGCGGGATGATGATGGAGGAGCTGAAGTCAGCCAGAATGCAGATCAACGAGCTGAGCGGGAAGGTTATGAAGCTGCAGTACGAGAACCGCGTCCTCATGTCCAACGTCCAGCGCTGCGACCTAGCGGCTCACCTCGGCCTCCGGACCGGCAGCCCACGAGACAGCGATGCCGACAGCGATGCGGGCAGACGGGAGGCTGCCGAGGAGGAAGAGGCGGGCCGTCTTCTCCTCCTCCACCCCAAAAGGGAGGGTCCCATCGGAGGTGAGAGCGACTCAGAGGACCTGTTTGAGAAAACGGCCACCACCTCAGGCTTCGGAAGCATCAAACCCTCCGATGGCAGCGAGCTCACCGCCGCCGAACTGGCCAACCGCAGGAAGGAAGAGCGCGAGTCCTTCACCAACGTGAAGCGAGAGGCGGACCGTCTCGGGAAGACAGTGGACCGTCTGATAACGGACACAGACAGTCTGATTTTCGAAGGCAGGCTGCTGGTGACGAGCGGAGAGAGTCCAGAAGGAGCACCGGGCTCCAAACCGGACGGCCAAGTCCTGGACACCATCAACACTCGCATGAAGGCTTTCCGCACCGAGCTGCACATCTTCATGGAGAAGCTCGACCACGTCGGGGAAGGACTGCGCGAGAGGACGGACGATCTGTCTCCGATGCCGAACCTCACCGAGTCCAGCAGCTTCTTGTCCTCCGTCACCTCCATGTCCCGCGATTCCCCCATCGGCACCTTCGGGAGAGACCTGATGACGGACTTTCAGGTAATCCCCCTCTTTCAAACGGGTACTTCTGTAAGCTTTAGATGTTCCCTCTCTGTTGCCGCTTTCTTCTTTTGCGAAATGGCCTTTTTTTCCGCTTTGTTTGTTTTTTGCATCGCAATCGCCGATAGCACATGTTAGCAATATTTAACCGTAAATTAGGTTAGTCATGGGAGAGGAAGGACCAAATAAGAAACATCCCAGCAGATGGCTTTATGGTTTTTAAAACGGCAAAAGATCAATCGCGGGTATTTAAAAGGGGGAAATCCGAGTGTGGGAGTTTGAAAAACACCAGGATTAGCTTATGAAGTGAAACGCCCTGGGCGCGCGGTGATCAACGGGATGTTCAGAGCCAAATGTAAACTTAGCGGCTTTCCGAGCCAAGAGGCTGAGACCTACACCTTCAGCGTCGCAAGTACGGCTGGAGGGGACAGCTTCAGGGCTCTCCAAGTGTATCTCGTGGCTGCACTGCAGCAAACGCTCCTTCTCCCGCCAACCCATCTGTTCCTCACGTACGTCAAAATAGAGGCCTGAAGATCGCACGATCACGAAAAATGCAGTGTCTCTTCGTCGAGACACCCGCGTGGGTTTGTCCCCAATCCCTTCCTTGCTGGAATACATCTGCAAATGCGTCAGCAGAATGTCGTCTAATTCGGATTATTTCCACCCTTTACGACCCGTTGGCTCCTGTTCCAACATGGCTTTCCTGAGTGGAAAGGAAATTATTTCAGGGGTTCTACGAGATAGAGGAATATCAGCCGGAATGAAAGGAAAGGATTACAAAACAGTGGTGAGAGCAGCGATGCTGTATGGTTTGGAGACAGCAGCACTGAACAAAAGACAGGAGGCAGAGCTGGAGGTGGCAGAGATGAAGATGTCGAGGTTCTCTTTGGGAGTGACGAGGATGAATAGGATCAGAAATTCGTCCATCAGAGGGACAGCTCATGTTAGATGTTTTGGAGAGAAGGTCAGAGAAGCCAGACGGAGATGGTTGGGTCATGGGCAGAGGAGGGATGGAGAATATATTGGGTAGACGGATGCTGGAATGGGAGATGCCAGGCAGGAGGTCTAGAGGAAGACCGAAGAGAAGATTTATGGAAGTAGTGAGAGAGGATATGAAGGTAGTTGGTGTGAAAGAGGAGGATCCAGAGAATAGGGTTAGATGGAGGAGGTTGATTGGCTGTGGCGACCCCTGAAGGGAAAAGCCCAAAGGAAAAGAAGAAGAAGTAGACGCAAGGCTTGATAATCCCGAGATAGTCCTGAGATAGCCAAAACTCTTTTGAAAGGGTTAGCGCTTCCGTCTCACACCAAGAAGGTACCCGGTTTCGATTCCAACGAGGGGGCCTTTCTGTGTGGGGTCTCCGTGTCGAGATGTTTATCTACGTATGACGTGACGGAGGGGGTGAATGGTTCGATGTCTAAAATGACGTGCGGACGAGGAAGCGAATGGTTGTGCGTCTCCGGATCGGATGAACCCGCCTCTCTGAGGCGAACTGTAGGGAAGATGAATGAATGAATTTTATAACTAATAGGGAACTAATGTGACCTTAACGGATCCGTCTGTTATCGGGCAAAAACCCAAACAGCAGATGCTGTGACGCGGACATTTTTACTATTGCGACGAGAGCTGATTTCATTTGAAAGCATTTAAACAAACGAGTATCCAACTCCTCATCCGATTCTTAAATCCGAGCTCGCTGACTAACAATAGCTTTCTCCTCGACTGTTCGCCGACCGTGTTCGGCTCGCGGACATTTGAGGACGTAAATCGGAAGTGCAATTGTGCTCCCCAACTTCCCGTGTCGTCAAACAACAGATAATCTGGACATCGTCAGTCGCACCAAAAACATCGACTACATGCGGAGGGTTATTAGCTTTTAGATTTACGAGTGGGGAAAAGGCCCTTTTTTTTATGACGGGGAATAAAGACTCAGTACATTGAGTAAAATTCAAAAGAGCGATATGACAACAGTGGCAAAGACGGAGGGGAACATCTGCCATGATAGAAGAAGGGGATAGTAAAGTATGCAGCCAGGAGCGTCCCAGCCGTTGCTGAAGGTCAGCCGGTGGCAACAACCGCGATACACTTGGAAGAACGTGAATCTGTCCGGCAGAATGTCGAGGCCTCCAGCGCCGCCGTCACTCCACCAGGAGCCACCCAGCTCAGCCACGCTGGCACTACCATCGCCTTCCCAGCCCCCGCCCGTCCCAGCCCCCACCCGCACCTTCGCTTCCCGCTTCCGACGCCGCCACCGCCGCCACATCCACATCTGCATCCCCCCACCATGCGCATCCCCATAGCCTGCCTTCCCGCCCGCTCGCCCGCCCGTCCCGCTCACATTGTCTGCAGCTGCCCGGCTTCCCGTCGGCCAGGCGAGGGAGGGTCGGGGCGCGTACAAGCGCTCGGGGACGAACGGAGTTCGGAATCAAACGTGCAGCGGCGGCTGTCTTCCATTCGGCTGGATTCAAAAGCTCTCCTGAAATAGCGAGTTGCTGCATGATGAACTTTGCTAATCTTTTTAGCTCGTCAGGCATGTCACACAGATAGCGCAGCAATGAGGGGAAAATTTCCACGCTCATCCACTCTCAGGGGCTCGGAGGTTGGGTTACTCCCAGTCGTTGCCAAGGGGACACACTGAAAAATTCTCTGTTTAACAAAAGGAGACCCTAAATCTGGGCTGCATGTCGCGCTGTGAGTGGACCTACGTTGCCCGGCGTCCCGCTTTTCTGTCTGCAGCTTCCAGAGCGCCGCCGTCTCTCGGTCACCGGCCGAGCCGTCGGACGGAACAAACGGCGTTAGCGTCCCGCGCCGCAAGGGGTCTGCTTTTGTAGGGCCTTCACGCTCTTCCCGGGCGAATGACTTCTTTCCTGCTTTGCTTGCTTCCCTGTCGGGCTTGGCTGGTCAGCCTGGGTGAAGCTGGGTGGACGAGTCGAACTCAACAACTGCACTCACTGCTCACGTGTGTTCAAAGCAATTCTGAATAATGATAATGGGTGGCGCGGTGGTTAGCGCCTCACAGCAAGACGGTCCCCGGTTGGATCCCGACAGCGGGCCTCTCAGCCCGGGGTGTCCGTGTTGTACCTGTTTCTGCATGGGTTGCCTGTGGTTTCCCTCCCACAGTGAAAAAGTTCACCGCGGGTTAGTTGCCCAGGCATGTGAGTGAAAGAGCGACGGGTTGTACGTCTCTGTATGCTGAGTGAATGGGAGCCAATGCTTGTATGTCTCTGTAAGAGACTGTGATAGATCCAGGGGGAGCCCCGCCTCTCGCCCAGTAGCTGTAGCAATAATAAAGATAAGAGTAAAAACCACCCTCGTCCTTAAACGTTTTTTAAAAAAACAGTGAAAACCCGTCCCGGAGATAAATTATGCAAAAGTGCTTTTAGTAAATGAAATAATAAAAAAATAAGTAAATTGACTGCAGCGACGAGAAAAAAATAAATATGAGTTTTAAAGAGGCTCCATGGTGGTTTTATTTATTCCATTTTTAAGTCGCGCAATTCGAGACCAGGAGCTTAAGGAAACACAATAACATCTTAGACCGTCGTCCATAATGCTCATCGAAGCTATGTAGATGTTGAACATATGAAAAATATATGATGAAACATACATGTAGAAGAAGGATACATCTCGTCCTTTGGGATTTACTTATAGGAATGAGCAGCTTTTGTATCAGGCAATTCATGTTTAATGCCCATGTTTTTTTTTTTTCAATGTAAAAATCCAAATTCTTCCATATTTCTGAATATTTATTCAGTATCTTCAGTTAGCTATTAGCTCAATTGATTCAGGGACCCAGTTTCGTGACACAGCGTGACAGGTAGATCAGCAGATAAGCAATAAATATCACTTCCTGCCGCTGTGTTATTATTACATAACAATAATTATGGATAACTTCTTTGCCCCGTGATCGACCCAAGGCAGATTTCCAGTCAGGATAAGTGGCTTAGATGACGGATGGATGGATGGATGGATGGATGGATGGATGGATGGATGGATGGATGGATGGAAGGATGACTTTAAAAAAAATGGTCGCCATCTGGCTTAGAAATGAATTAAAACGGGCAGAGTGAAAGCCTCACAATTTAAATAGGTTTCAAGTTTGTCGTTTTTTTTTTGTTTTCCTATTGAAACTATACTCCCCAAAGCTATTCATCGTCAACTGTTTTAAAACCAAGCTTTCCTATGACCTAATCACAATTTCCTGTCTTTTCTTTGACGAGTTCCCGTATATCAGCACGTGGGTAGGAGAATCCGAGCGGTGATTTTGAAAGTTAGCTGAAAACGAGAAGCACTGTTGCAGGAGCGGGCGGATGCACGACTGCGAGACGTATAACGTTTTCGGGGGGGGGCAAATGTGCATCCCAAAAAAA
>CAAKHD010005711.1:8624-28796 GCA_901007705.1 Fistularia tabacaria
AAAAGAATTAAGAGTTTGAGGGGACAATTCCTGAGGAATTAATGAGAATGAGCGGATCTGTCAAATGATTAATGCGCGCACACACACACACACACACACACACACACACACACACACACACACACACACACACACATTTGGGAGTGATATAGACAAAACAGGCTAAGGAGACGTTTTAAAATACCGGTTAAAACTGGCTACGCCTACAAGTTGTTAGACGTATCAGATAGTGGATGTTATCGTGAGGAGGGGGCTGTTTGTAACACACAATTGATGGAATAACATTTCCAAAGTGCTCAAAACGTCCAAAAATTCACCAAATCGTGAAGTTTAATGTATTTTTGAACTTCCTGGTCGAGAAATCACGTCACGACTCGATGACTTGCAGAACTGAAAGAGGTGTTTAAGGACGAGCCTTCATGTGTGGAAATTTGATTGTCAGTATATGTATCCTTTACTTATTTGGGGGAAAGGGGCTTTCTGTCCGCGTCCATCTCTTACAAACTTAACGACACCTCGATTGTCATCGTCTGAGCCGGACAACACGCGTCATGTGGTTCCGAAGGGACGTAGCCGGTCCGGGTTCTCGTCTATCTATCGCTTCCTTCGGATCGTCTGAAGAGCTGTAATTACCTGTTGACCGGAATGCATCACCTCCATGTCCATCATCATGGAGCTCCGTCTCACCGAAAACAACACTCCTCGCGGTTCCTTTTATTTGTATAAAATTCCTCACACGGTTAAAATGGCGAGCGGTGCGGGAGAGATAGTCCTTCTTCGTAGCTGAATTGAGGGAAATATTACTTCCTCTTGTTATCCAACGAGCATTACGGGAAAGCGGTGGCCCTGCCCACCGAGCAAGCGGCGCCGGGACCGTCCCCCTCAGCGACCTATGAGGCGGTAACGGCTGCGCTTGCGTGACCTGCCCGCTAAGCTAGCCGGAACCGACGCGCAGTCACCGCGGAGGATGGGATACATATGCTCACTGGGATCGCTTTCCAGACCGAATAATAACCCGGGAGCGTTTGACGAACCGTTCGAGTTGTTAACCAGCTGGTTATTTCACTAATATTGCACTTGTGGGTGTTTTTGTTTCGTTTTTGTTTTTTTTTTCTCTTCTAACTCCCGTCATTAAAACGTGTGCTGTTGGTCGATGGCGCCCCCTGCTGTTACTGGAGCCCACCGTGGAGGTTGATGCCCTGGGGCCCCAACGTCTCATTGCCGCTGAACACGCTGTTGTCAGATGGGAGTGCAGCTCCCCCCTTCCCACTACACACACACACACACACACACACACACACACACACACACACACACCTGTTTTACTTCATGTGATGCTTGTGTAAGTTTGCGTTGAAACGGACGTAGGTGACAGTCAGGTTTGACTCCAAACAGTGGAATGCTGGTCAGATAGTAATAACACACACTCACACACACACACACACACACACACACACACACACACACACGGGAGTACAAAGGCAAGTGTTGTACGCCAACATGCAATTATTTTTTGATTGACAAATTCAAAAAGTGATCAGCCAAAAGTACAGTACTTGCAAACTGTGTTTAAGGGCATTTATTCATTTTTAAATATAAATGAGTCATAAGTATGAAATGTGGGGCATTGGAATCAGCTTTATTGGCCCAAGTGTGTTCACACAAACAAGAAATTTGGGATTTCAATCGCACCCTGTTCTGGTGTAAAGGCCAACAAAGACTAGACAATAGACACAATACAATAATACAATGTGCAAATTGCATCATCAGAAATTTAAACAACCAAAGTCAGAAAAAGTATATCCCTTTGCTCAATCCGTAATATTTTTGCCCTTTGTATGTACTCATACATTAAAATCACGGTTTTTGGTTTTATTCACCCATCAGGATTTACGGTCAAGAGTAACAATGATAAAGTTGCAGGATGAGATAAAATAAAAGCTTCTTTTGTACTTTTGATTCCTGATAACAAGCAGAAGGAAGAGATACTCATGAAATACTGCAGTACAGTCACAATGTAACTGTTCAAGTTATGTGTACAGTACTGAACTTTATACTTTCCCCTTATTTAATTATACATATTTAAACAGTCTGGGTTATTTTGAATACATGCAAAACAGAAAATCAATTTATAATGTAAAATTCATTACAGATTAAAAGCCACACCCACACAGTGGTTCGCAGTTGTGTAGCTTGGGACAACGGTGACGACGGAACACACACTGAATCCGTTTGAACATGTTAGGGTAACATTTTCTAAGAGCCAACAAATATCTTCAGTTTTAACATTAAAAGCAACAATGCCACACAGAAACTTTAGTGTGACACTTGGAAGGAGACCTTCTTTTTAATTAATATATCAATTTTGGTGCCTTTGTTCATTTAGCCGCTTCGTACCACGATATTTCAAAAAATTGTTACTTTTTAAGGAGTAATTGAAACTTGAAAACCGGACGATCGAGGATTTTGTCAAAGTCTAGAAAGTTTTCTAAGCATTATGTAATACACGTACTATAACCTTAGGTATGGACCATATGCAGCGGGGTAACATGTGGAATCGCCGTGTGATTATATAGGACTACCTTTTCAAATATGTCAAGCTAATGAGACAGGCTCAGTTCTGCCTCTGTCACCCATCTGCAAAGAACCTCGCACTAAAGTGCAGCCCACTGTGCCGCTGCGCGAAATTACACTAACCCCCCCCCATGCGCGCTCACGAACACGCGTTCACGTTTGGCAGCTCCACGTCGACATTCTTCCAGCTGCATATAGTGAACTGCACAGGACTCGGGAGAAGAAAAAAGGTAAAAGCGGCTGAGGGCACCTTACGATTTTGGGGCGCAGACATCCCAACAACTGCGACGAAAACGGGTGTTTGCACTCCTGATCTCGCCGTGGCCTGCAAGATCGCTTTCTATCTTTGCATTTTATGATCTTTACTGTTTGCCCCTCGTGTCGGATTGCAGCTGGTCCCTTGGCGTCTACCTTTCAGGTACAGTACGACTTGCAGTAATCTATTTACTTTGCCCTCACGCCTTGCGAAAATACAGGAAAACCTTTCAGGGTCACATTTGATAGAGGCATTGAATGTTTTGTTGCATCATGTTGGCGTTTCTCAAGTTGCTGTCACTTGAACGCTGTTGAATTGACCAGTCAGCCAACTGCCATTTAAAAACTAGTGCAACAAAATTGTCTCTTGAAGGTCAGCTGACCTTCTGCACTTTTCCTCAATGCTATCATAGTCACCTACATTATTGGTTTAAAAAAAAAAAAATCAAGCTCCAATGCCCGTTAGCTCTGAAAGTTGTCAGAGTTCAACAGGTAGTCAGTGACACAGTGGCACAATTGTGAGACGATCCCAGTAAAGTAAGAATCATCGGAAAACTATACTAACATCAGCTGGAAAATAACTTTTTACTCGTTTTTGACCAACCACATGGTCAAGGCTGAAGTGGAACCAAATGTTCAGTTATGTTTCATAGCTCATCTAGTGCATGTAGCAGATAACATAATGGAGAAGTGAAAATGTGTAAGAAGACCCCATCTGACTTGCCATACCTATGTTACTCATTGGAAGAGCTACTACACAGCAAGCCTTTCTGCAGGCCCAGACTGTAAAGCATTCAGGTATACGTTACTTGTGGTTTCATCCTATATTCATGACACTGTTGGTCCTTTATGGGAAATGTGCTGCTTTTAAATGATAAATTAAGTCATGTAAAAATTGTACAGTTATATAATCCTATAAGGAAATCCTGCTTTCCATTGGTTTTGTGCCTTTCCACAGGTTAAAGGAGCAGACTGCCGTGAGGTGGAAATAGCTCTGCACAAGGACAAACCTATGAGGTGGCAGTGCGGCTTTCCAAATAAAGTTCTGTGATACACTCAGACTCTAATTGTCCGCAGTCAGTGCATTACAGAACTTTGTTTTGGAAGTTAATAGATCAACCGTATGGGACATAAATCTTCACGCTTCTGGTTATTTAGATGATTAATGATTCTTTTCTCAATAAAGTTGCTCTTTATTTAAAGCAATTGTACTGCCTCTGTCTTTTCTTGTTCACTCGAAGACCTTTGATTTGTATTCATGCGTCTCAATACTTGTTGTTTATACACAATACCTTTGGGTTCAATCATTACTTCGAACACTACTGCGTGCCATATGGGAACAGTAGACATGCTGGTCAGGTGACTCACCAGAGGTGAAGAAGAAAGGTAAACAGTGAGTTCACATTGTTGCCTGTTAATGAAAAAAACAAAAAGCACTATTATTCTGCAAGATTGTTTTAGACAAATTGTGTTTGAATAAAGAGGAAAAATGAAAGCTGTTATTCATTTGTGAAAGTAATGCATAAAACCTTGAAGGGGTAGAAACATTGACTGGTTTAAGATCGGGGTATAAGTTAAGAAAACTGCGTTACATGAAAACCATGTCTGAAAAAATGCAACAAAGAATTTTCCCACTTTTCTTCCCGTACAATTCACCATTCTGTCCCAAAACCAATATTCATTTTCCATTGCCTAAATTCTGCCATGCATCATGACCGTTTAATTTAACTGAAAAAGTAGTTGATGAGGTCATTTTTTTGAGAATTATGCAGTATTGACCACAGCGTGTATTTTTATCCATTAACTTTCTTGCTTGTTTTTTCATGCATTTGCATGAAATACACACCCCCTGTTTCAACCAGTGACCGCAGGAGGGCTGAAATCCTTTTGTTTCTCCCAAGAGGAAGCTTCTCAAGATGGACAGTAAATTCCACTCCCAACTTAAAAGAACTGTCCTCCCACCAGTCTGTCGAGCCGATGCAACCAGACATATATTACAAGGCATGCTGGGAAATATGTAGAATGGTGATAGCTTCGGGTATTACTCGTTCATTTCTAAACTCAGGTCAGAAAGTCTTTTCGGCTATATTGTGAACGGCAAGCGTATTAGAGACCAAAAACAATCATTCACTAAAAGCAAATCAATGAACATGAGTCTGAATTAAGCAGGAATGTCTCAATTTTTGTTTTGACCTTAAAAAACGTAGTTACGACTAGATACAAACGTGTTGGAGACCTCCTGTAAGAAAATGTATCGGGTAAGATACAAACTTACAACAGAAACTTTTAGGAAATTAAAAAAAAAAAAAAAAGGAGAATAGCTGCTGAAAAGTGACACATGTAAATCCTTGCGGTTTGTGTGTATCCGGGTTTTAAACAAAGTTTGACACCAAATTAGTTCATGATACTGAATTATAATTACATTAAATTCAAAAACTATTTGTCCCCTGGGGGCAATTACGGTGTGTATTGAAACGCGAACCAGTTAAACAGAGAGGTAATGTATTATGGATAGCGTTGATTTTATCATCAGTGTAATATTATGTAAACGGTGTTTTTGTGATCCCTAACTCCCAAGCAAAACCCACAGTTCAATAAAAAGCAGTTGTTTTTTTTGAATCAGTTGAGAGGATACGGGGTTTGCTATTTTCGACCGACTTTGAACGCAACGCACTTTCCCTGCGCAGACCTCTGACAGATCCGCTCCCTCCCTTCACAAACACGGAAGCAGCATGGCGTCCGGCAGCGGCAACAGCTCCAGGTCCGAAAGGCAACGAATCGCACAGCAAAGACTCAGGATAATTGCCGGACATTTGCAGACACCGGTGGATGGCGAGCCGGCCGTCGTAGCCGCGGAGTGTAAAGCCCAGGGGAGTAAAGCAGATGCGGCCAGTGAGGGGAAGACGGTGCCCAAGAGGAGGTGAGAGACTGTGATGGAGCGGTGGATACGTGGGTCGATCCTCCGTGGATGTAGATAGTTATTAAGTCATACATCACTAGCGTTATAGCTAAACAAGAGCTTGTGGGGCGAATCTCTCTGCTCTTCTCGCAGGGGGAACGGAAGCCATTGATTCCGGTCTTGTGCTCGGTAATGTTACTTGGCTGAAACAGTAGCCATTCATCGGCAAGCGGAGGGTGCGGCTGGTGTTACTCACTTTGCCGCGGATGTCGTCCACTCTCTCCGACTATCTCCACCTTCATATGAAACAGTCCAGACCGTTACTTTTACTTTTCCCTGAAGTGAAACCCGATAATACTAACGCTAAGTACTGGCCCTTCCCCTTCCCTGTCGTAGTAGTTGTCGGGAGTAAAGTAATGAGACACGATACTTAGCCGTTATTGTAAATGCTAGCTTCCAACCGTTACATCCCGCGGAAGAGATTGGCCCTCCACGGCAGTGGTTACAGGCGTACACACCGGTAATATTTTGATATTATGCAAGCGTATCTGTCCTATTTTCTTCATAAACTTTTTTTTTTGGGGGGGGGGGTTCCGCTTGTTTCGGACCGACGGAAGAGACCAGGAAACTTGTGTCCCTTCCGTTGAGCTGATTGGCCAGGAGAATCGGTGGTCTGACTTCCAACCTATTGGCGGCCCGGTTCCTTTTGAGGAAACCGAGCATGTCGTGCTGACATCTAGCGTCAATCTGAGATAACAGCTGGAAGTGAGCGAAAAACGACGTTTGAAATCATCAGCCTTTACCCAACCCGTGTTCTGTTATCTAGAAAATCGCTTTAAATAAAAACAAATGAATGAAATGAGTAATGATAAAAGATGCGATTTTTTTTTCCCAACCCCCTCGGTAAATGTTTTGCAACGCGTGGAACTGATAGGAAAGCACAGCAAAAGAAAACAGGGTGTAGATTTCATAGCACAGACCGCTCAGACAAAAGTGCATGACATCCATGCGTTTACCAAAACTGGGGAAAAACTAAAACATTTTCTTGCAGGGATAATTCAACAGTGTGATGATCTGTTTGCTTTTGTGCATTTCGGAGATAAAATCATAACAAAATGTCACATTTCTAAAGGAAGTGCAAAGGGCCCAGTTCAGCTTCCCCCTAGGCTTAAGAGGGGATTTCTTTGGAACTTCCTTGAGTACTTATGTGGTTTCAGTAAAAAATCCCGATGTTCCGGTTGAGTGGTGAATTTACGAAAGCATTATCTGCAACCACACCCTCCTGTGTTTGCAAGGTTTTACAATCTTTATTTATTGGTATAAGAGAGTCCTTATTGTAAGATTTTTTTTTTTTTTTCCTGCTACAGGTGTAAAAGGATGTTAAGGTGGTATCCTGTCAGGAAAGAGATAAGATGGAAAAGATGGATAAGATTAAAATTGTTTTCTTCCTTTTATCTTTTACAAACGAAGTGTTCATTGACATACACATCACTGCTCATTTTAAAAACAAATTTAAAAAAAAGTTATTGTTTTTCCCCAAAGTTAGTCAAGCATTGTTATTGGTATACAGCTCTCCAAAGTAATTAGGCTGATGTATTTGTGTTGAATACCCCAAAATGTATATAATTCATTCACATGCAATGTAGTATCAGCATGCCACCATATTAAAGTTGTTCTCTTTATTTTTATATTTTTTATATAATGTGTTTGTCGAACTAAAGTTCTATAATTGTAATTATGTCTTTGCCGTATTAATGTTTTTCAATGACCGTCCAAAACACCCCCCAAACAAACCATCTTGGTTAGGACCCTCCTTTCCTTTGGTTAAGGGTTGCTATGGGATTTCATTCATTGAAAGAGTGTTTTATGTAACTGGTCAGCTTAAACTTCCCATTGCTTAGTAGCATAGCATTTAAATGTTTAATTTCTGACACTTGCTTCAGTAAAGACCTTTGTCTTCACTCCTTTGTTTTCTCTGGTTTACTGCAAACTTTTGAATGAAATTCTTAAAATGACCTACAACTTAAATAGCCCTATTCACTATTAATAACAGCATCTCCAGATTCAATAGCTTTAGTTACCGTAAGTTATCTAACAAGCGGATGCAATAAGTTTCTCTCCCTTCCCAATCAGCAGCTACAACTGAGTAAGTTTTCATCGACTGGAATATTGAAAAAAAAAAAAAAATATGTTGCTGCTTGTTTTTGTAACCCAGCAGAACAGAACACATAAATATCAACTACTTTGAATTATTTAAATAGTTCTAGCAGGACTACACATGTTCTTACATAGGGGGGAGAATTGCTGTTTGGAGAGGAGTTTTCCAAGGAATACATTAAAATCAAAGTTTTCATGCACAAATCTCTGCCTAACAGCCCTCTAACATCATCGATATCGACAGATATTCGGCAATATACAGTTTCTGTATTTTATGCCTTACATTTAGCTGGATCAGAAAATTTATTCTACGTAATTTGAACCAGCGTTAACCTTACCTTGTCCATCCTTAGATAAATGAATATTAGATTAGCATTCTCTTTGAATATTGCTGAGAAATGAGGGGGGACAGCTCATTTTAGATGTTTTGGAGAGAAGGTCAGAGAAGCCAGACTAAGATGGTTCGGCTATGTACAATGGAGGGATAGGGACTATGTTGGTAAACGGATGCTGGAATTGGAGATGCCAGGCAGGAGGTCTAGAGGAAGACCCAAGAGAAGATTTATGGGCGTAGTGAGAGGAGATAGGAAGGCAGTTGGTGTGAGAGAGGAGGATACAGAGAATAGGGTTAGATGGAGGAGGTTGATTCGCTGTGGCGACCCCTGAAGGGAAAAGCCGAAAGGAAAAGAAGAATTTAGAACAAAGATATTTCTCACTACTTTGACTATATTTGTACACGACTTCCAATCTGCCAATTCCATGGATCATCGGCCAATGCCTGAATTGTATTTAACAGATGATTGTTTTTGGTCACTCACTGTCATCTTTTCCATAGTGGTGATGTGTTTCATTTGGTCACTGCTCATTGGAATTTCTATCCAATCCTCACACACTTAAGTGCCTCAAGGCGCTCTCAGAATATCATTAAGCACACCTTTTAAAACATGAAACCTCAAAGCATGCACAGAAATAGGATCAGAATGACCACATATATGAATCCAGGGATTGAACGGTTTAATTTTCGACGTGACGGAATTGTATGTTCAAAACATATGAGCTCCCCGTTCAGTTAAATTCAACTATCCAATTCCAACTGTTTTACCATCCACAGCTCTGGATTTTCCATGCACATTTCCAAATAAAACCAAAAAGCTTGAAAAAAAATATATAATTTGTTACATTAATTGAAATGTGAAGTATTAACCGGTACAATGGATAGAATCGATAAAATACCGTCATGTTGGTAAAGGCCAATGAAACTTTGGTTTACATGAGCTTTTGGACGGGGCCCATTCTTCAAATACCATTCCCGTGTTGGCTGGTTCAGCGCATTAATGTTGGGACTCACGCTCTCAGCTGCGATTGGATCATGTGAACTTTTAATTTCTTAAGAAGTCTCCTCGATAAATAAGTTCAACTTCTTCATACAAGTGCAAATAAGTCCAGCCAAGCATGGTGGGCCCAGTTGACGAGATGAGATGGCTCTCTTACTCCTACGGGATCAAACCCAGTGTGTTTCTACAATGGGGTTCTATTAGCTCACAGAGGACGAGCGTTCTGTGACAGTCAAAGCACGTATTTGTGCTGCTGCTAACAGCTGTGTGTGTAGGTGTGTGTGTGTGTGTGTGTGTGTGAGAGAGAGAGCGGCTCAGCATTGTTTATGCTGATAGCCACAGCAATGAGGGGCCACAGTGAGTTTGCCATGTGCCTTGTTGCCTGTTGGGGATAGTGCTCCCACACATTGAGGGCAGCATGTAAATGGAGCAAATTATTAATCAACCAGTGAGCCAAGTTTTTTTTTTTTTCCTCATGGTCACAGTGACATCTTGCAAATGCAGGGCTTCTATTTCTTTAAGATAAGATAAGATAAGATAAGATAAGATAAGATAAGATAAGATAAGAAAATACTTTATTGATCCCCATAGGGGAAATTCGGGTGTTGCAGCAGCAACATTAGAGAGAGGAAAAATAAAACAAACAAACCAAAAAAAAAAAACATAAAAATTTGAACCATCATTATTTATGACCCAGAGTAGATCTGTCTGGAAGCGGTGGCTGAAATCTGTCTCAAACTCCAGCTCATGAAGGTTACAGTGACAAGAGAACATGTGAGCTATGCGGTGCCTACATTTTTTGCACTTGGGTAGAAATTAAAAAAAAAAAACAACCCTCCCAGTTGTGTTTGTTCTCAAAAAATCCCCCCAAATTGTAAACCTATAATATTTGAAAGATTAGCTTTTTTTGGAGGAGCAAACCAGTTTTAGGGGGAGTGATAAAATGGCATTAAAGGATAGTATACATTATTTGAATAATACCAAAACGAAATCTCTTTGCAGAGTGCAAATATATGTAGCTTAGTTAAAGACACAGTTCAGTTCTTTATATTCCAAAACTTAAAAGTAATCAAAATGACTATGGCTAGTGGCTATGAATCAATAGATTACCAAATTAATAATTTGCAACTAAGGCTAAGTCAAAACACTGTCAAAAAATGTTTAAGGTTTGGCCAACAGTCTCAGTCTTTAGAAACAAGAGTAGCTGAAGCAGTTTAAAAAAAAAAAAAAGTTTTATGAAATTTGCTTTGCATCAGAACTTTTCTGTCGGGGTTTGGTTTTTGGTTACTCAATGTGTTTTGCTCAGAGCTTGGTGACGTGAAAAAGTTGTATCACAATATTTAGAGGTACCCTTATTTGACAATGACATATTTATCCATGTGGAAGAAAACATGTACCCTTTTGGTTCAAGCATTTTTTTATTGTGTGTTATGAACGGAGCAGCGATGACAGCGTGTTAGTTGCTTCTAAGATGTGTTGCCATTAGAAAGGTAAGGATGCTTTTCATTCTTGAAATGCTCGAGGAAAGAAATGAGTCACACAAAGATACCAGTGAAACTCCTCACAAATCAATCAAGGAAGTTGTCAATCAGTTCAAATTGAGCTGTAGCACTACATTTTTCTGCAACAGACTGCACATATCTTTCTGTGTATATAAAACTGTCTGCCAGCCAAGAGAACAAGTGTCTATGTTTTTGCTTTAGCTGTACTCGTTAGTATTTTTGTTCACGTTTGTTACAGTTTTGGCTATCTGTCAGTGTGACACGGTGGATTTGATTTACACAGAGGTATGCAAGCAGGCAGTGTTGTCGGTGTAGCTATCTGATCTCCTACAAACAACCTCAGGTCTCTCTTCCCGTTTCCTGCATATTACCTGGTCTTGAGTTGCGAAACAGTAAAAATCTGATTTCAGAGTCAATTCTGGCTGTCATTCAGGGATAATCCCCTGTCACGGAAAAAGCATGCAAAAGCAAAACGAGATTCTAACAGGTCCCCAAAGTGCAAAATCAAATCCACCTATGTTAATTTTCACCTCCTCTAATTACCATTCTTCTCAAGTGTTCAAAAGATCTTTAAAAGGGCTATGAGTTGTCAACTTCTTCCAATACTTGTTTTTCTTCAGGCAAGAGCTTATGAAATGGAATGGCTGGGGATACAACGACTCGCGATTCTTCTTCAATAAGAAAGGTCAAGCAGAGTTTACGGGGAAAAGGTAAAGCATATGAGACCCGTCACAGGTTTTGTGTGCAAATCCCGCCTTACTGTTTATATATCTCATGCAACAAGAGGACAAATGTCTTTACTGATCATCCTCTGAGCCACCACTGCCACGACCACTCACCCTCTGCTATCAGTCTCTGCCTCCCTCCCACAATCACAGCTATGTGGTGCTACTGCCACCTAGTGATTGGCATTTGAGCTGAAAAACACAACCTGCCCAGTTCGTATTTTCAGTTTGCTTCTGCCAGTGTTGCTCAACACACACAAAAAAAAACCAATATTAATAATGTTGCTCCACTTTATTTGTAAAAGAGCAAAATACCCCAGTGATTAATTTTTCAACTGGAGGAGGGGGAATTGCAAAATAATTTTCAGGAACCAATTACATTTCCATGGTAATGGTCGCTGAAGCTTTTTTAAAATATTCTATTAAAACAAGACCTATCAGCTTGAGTTAACACAGACATGAACAAGGGGTGCTTTTTCAAATGTATGTCTAACTTCTCTCCCTCCCTCTCCTGTCCCAAGAATGGAGGTAGCGTTAGACCATTTTTGTAATAATGACAGATGCGATCGAAGGAAAGGTAGCCTTTACTGTCTGATTGTAAACGTGCTCACTGCATGAAGAGCTCTATTATCTATTATCATGAAGAGATCTATTGGCGGATAATCCTTCATGGCTCTTCCGATGAGAAGCGACCTGAGCACCTGAGAGTAACTGAGACTCAGGCATAGATGAATGAATGCCAGACATAGTGTTCTGTTCCTCCAAGCTTATTGTGACATAGCCTGTTTCATTCTGGAGTGTGTTTCATGGTTTCCCGGACAATGGCAGACCTCTGCGGAAACTGTGCTAGCGTCTCAAATATGTAGGGGATGACAATTGCGGTCATGTGGTCGTCGCCGTCGCTGCTCCACTGCTTTCCTAATATCCTCACTGATATCAAATATTGGATTTTATTTATCTATTTATTTATTTTCATTTTAGATGGATATAGATTGTCTGAACAGCCTATCTTCTTTATGCATAATCAGGTATAGGCTAAGTGGCATGGTCCTCCCGAGTCTGAGAGAATGGTTTGAAAACACTTTTGGAGCCAGTGTACAGCACAGAACTCCAGCAACAGTGAGTGGCTTTCAGCTGTATTTGATGCGTTTTCAGTGAATCTCACTTTGCTGACAAAATCACAATGGCTTGTTTTCTTTCAGCCCGTTGTCAATACCAATGATGTACAGCCTCCCATTGTGAATGAGGCCTTCTTTGATGAGCTGAAGTCCACAGGTGTTCCTTTCTCACAAGATGCAGAGGACCGCGTATTTCGCAGCCATGGTAAAAAAAAAAAAAAAAAGCTTGACCGTTGCTCATTGTGTTTGTGAAATGAAAACCATTAACCGTAAACTCATACCTTTAATTTAGTGTGATTTTGTTGTGATGATCATATCTAAAAATATGTTTCTATAAATGTTGACTCTTTTCACAGTTTTTCCCTTTTTTTTTTTTTTTCTTCCCAGGACATTGTTTACATGAGATCTTTGCCCTGCGAGAAGGCAGATATGGTCGTGTTCCGGATATGGTGGTATGGCCAAGTGAGTTCAGATACTAACGCTGCTCTGTGCTTCACTGGGCTTGTTTTCCTCATCCCGCCTAGCATAGCCGATTCCCTCATTGGCCTTTGTGATTTAAAGGGTTAATCTTTGCAGTGGCAGGGATATTAATATGTATGACTGCAAGCTTAATAGAAAGCGTCAGAGGGGAGGATGGCTGACGCCCAGTGTTCCACAAACCAGCCCTGCTAAGCATACCTATGAATGATGACTCTGAGGGACTGGTTTTCCAGTTGTTATGCCTGAAACAAATTCGTCATGTAAATTAGAGTTGATTGATAGTGAAAACCTGTTAAGTAGCATCCCAAATAACTAACCAAACACCTAACAATTGATAGATTGGGTTCATCCCATGGTGCTATTTCTATTGTCCAAGCCGTAGAAATTTGGCATGTAATTTGCATTCCTCAGTCTTGCTTCTTGGGTATGAGTGTATTTGACAGTGAGCCATACACTGATGCTGCAGTTAATTAACGGGCGAAATGTTCGAGAAAACAGGCAATGCATCAAAAAGCACATGTGTCAGGTTAAGCATATCCTTATAGGTGGGTATTGCTCTCCTCCTGCTCGCTCCAGTGTGAATGGACACAGGCAGTAAGATTGGCTAAAGCATGTTTGTATTGATCCAGTACATCCCACCCCAGAGAGCAGGGCTTCATGCAGTCTGACTCCACCTGAGGAAAGCCTCGGGCAAACCAAAACACACCCTGTTTTTCTGCTTGCTCCTTGCTCTAATGGCTCAGGCAATATAAATATATCGATTGTCCACGGTATGCGGAGGTTTTGAGCCATTTTCCATTTGCATTGCGTCCACTGTAATATTATTAGAATGCTTGAATTATGTATGGAACAGTTGAGGATAAATGGAAATATGTCCACTGTTATTGCATGCAGTTTTGAAAATGATCCTCTTTGCCTTTACAGACTGTCACAATGATGTAGTGAAACTTGTGGAACTGGCATGCAAACACAATGTGTGTTTGATACCATATGGAGGTGAGTCGAGATACAAATTGTGTATACTTTTTTGTTTCATATCTTTGATATCTCATAGTTTATCTAACACATCTTCTAGCAGTGATGAAAACACTGCTTCTAGAATGTGTTCAGTAGATTCAGTATCCATAAAACAGACGACAAGCAAGTCTGAAGTTGCTATAACCAAAGACAATTGCAGAATGTGTAAGTTAATATACCTATCAGTATCATTCCCCTTTTCCCTATCAAAGATTAGACCGTTAACTGAATTTTCTGTCCTATTAAATGCGTGACCTACTTCCATGCTTCCCACAGCAAGCAAATATTAGTGTATTCTTTTAGCTGTTAAAATGTAGTCGTGGTATCTATTAAAAAAAGAAAAAAATATTAAAAGCAGAAATCGTGATTCTTAACGAGTTCGAAAAGTTGAACAAGGGTCCATCGCTGTAGTCGGTCTTGAACAGGCCGAATCTTCAAGCGAAGGTGATAAGGACAAGTAAATCTGACTCCAAATGAATAACAGCTAACAGGAAATATAAGAGATGCCATTTGCAACGGAGATCGTGTTTGCAATGCATGCTCTGAGCTCGTTCCTCAGACTTAACCTGTTCCCAAGCAGGTCTGCGCCTAAGTTACTATGGGGACATGTCCTGCTGAACAGTGAACCACCGTAGGGATTCTGAAAAGCCCCGTTGCAGCTTGAAGTTATCTATCTAATCTAATCCTTCTTGACGATACAAACCTCTGTGTTCTGGAAGTGTTTATAGTGGCGAAGGAGGCCGCAGTCTCTGTTGTACACTAATGGACACAGTAGGCTGCTGTTTGTGTTAAAACGTCAAATTAAGTGTCCGGTACATTTCCGTAGTCACTTTGAATGCTCTTACATTGTGTATCATTGTTTCTGTATTTTTTTTATTTTATTTTTTTTTAAATCAGGAGGAACTAGTGTCTCTAGTGCTCTTGAGTGCCCCCAAGAGGAAACTCGCTGCATCGTCTCCCTAGATACGTCACAGATGGTATGTCAACATTATTATGCTTATTTTATTTATTTAGGAGCTGATTGTCAGGGCAAAAAGGAACCCAAAAGAAATAAAATAAAATGTTGTCTTATAGAAGTACTTTAATTTTAGTTTTGTTTCCATCGATCCATCCATCTATCTGTCTGTCTTGGTGCGGAAGCTCAGTTATTTGTTTTGTACTTGACGTGTTGTTTTACACACCTTACCAGAAGACAGACATGAATATCAGTAAAAGACGAGGCTTTTACTGCACATATTTATAGTAATTTAATGTCTTAAATCCTGCATTGTGCACTTATTATTAAATCACACTTGTTAACATTTTTAGCTGCTACTAACTTCATTTAATAAAAAGTATCTTCAGAAGAAAAAATGCTATTTAGACACCTTTTTTTTTTCTTTTAGCTGAGTGTATGAGCAGAAATTCTCTGGTTTACCTCATATTATTTCAATGCCTGTTTATCTGTCTTATTCAAGCTTTGAATCAGCATGTGCTCTGCCAATCGGTGATGAATATTTCTCTCAGTTGTTTAACTTTTATTAGCAAAACAATTAATTAGGATACTAATTGATAACAAAGTCAATCTGTAGTTGCAGCCCTAGTAATAATTAACATCTAAGCAGTGCGCAGTTGGGACACAATTATGATAGTTTGGCATCAGCCATTAATCTTAATGTAACTAAAGTGCAGTCACCATGAACATTATTATGTTTTGTTTGGTGAACATAAAATGGGGAATATCATCATCATCATCACAGCGTAGTCCCTTGATCCGTGTAAAGATGGTATTCACTGTTAACCCGCTGAAGCTTGCCGCAGAAATCCGAGTCAAAGGTCAGAATCGAGGTTCTCTGATTGAAGTGAAAGAAACAGTATGGCTGGAACATAAACTTTATTACCTTGGGAGAATAATTGATGGCAGGTGGGCGGTGACCTTCTGCAGTTAGAGGTAGGCCTCGTGCTCAGTGGCCCAAATAGGAGGCGTATATTTGGAATTATCTGTTAAATTGAGTCTAACCTTGAGGAAACTGACTGTTGTGTCCGTACCTCAGTCCCTCTGCAACCATTTATACAAGACACGTGTCTGTCAGGCTAAGGACATGCAAGCAATAAACCTCCTGTTACCTGCCAGCCTTCCTCATGGACTGTCGATGACTGCAGGCTGTCTGAGCCTGCAAAGCTTTTAGAGACATCGGCATCCTGGAACAATACATTTCTTCTAAAAATCTCTTGTCATCAACATTGATTTTGACAGGACTGGCTGAACTGTATTGCGTGTCGGACCAACACAGAATGGCCACAAGGACCTTCCTCATGCTGTTCTTTTTTTTTCTACTGCAGAACCGTATCTTATGGATAGACGAAAAAAATTTAACTGCCCACGTGGAAGCTGGCATCATAGGACAGGATTTGGAGAGATTGGTAAGAACTGCCCATCCTTACGTACCTACCCGTGCAGCAGTTTCCTTATTGTGTGACATTTCACATGCGTGATGTCCGTGCGCGGTCACCTCGGGTCCTCTTGGCTGGGAAAGTTTGACAGTGCTCAAGAATGAGTTCAATATGGTAACCGAGAGCTGAAGGGGAAAAAGTAGAGAATTAGGTGGCGGTCCTGCACAGATGGCATCATCAAGTTAATTCAGAAAAATTGAGACGGAGCAGGCGTTTGATGTAGAAGATTGCGTGCATTGCATCCAAAGCAGGTGCCACTTCTGTATTTACACAGCGCCATTTTGATGGAGCAGATGGTTCTACATTATTAACTGCCTTCCAGGGGAGAGTTGTGATAAAATCAGGTCTGACTTTACCCCATCACATGATGAGGGCCCCTGGTAGAGGTTGTTGTACATTAAGGTCATTATTATTGTTATCGCTATGACATTTAAGGAATTTTGTATTTTTGATGACATAGATACGGCCATGTTTGACAGCCCTGTTTCCCTCTTTGAGTTTGCAGAGCTTTGCAGAAATTAAGTGACAATATTTAGGGATCAAACATGTCATCTAGTTGCAGATTTTTTATTAATATCCCAGGCAATCAGTAGTGTTTTGAACTGATCAAATAATGCTTGCATCTCCATTTTTTTTAAGGCTTTTTTTTTTTACTTTCCACGTGGTTCATTTTAGATTGTTGTAAAAAAAAAAAAAAATCCATCAAGCCATTAAATCCAAGTTTTGGCATTGCAGTGTTATAAGAGCAGTAAAAATCTGCAACAGAGCTGCAATTATCTTTTCCATGCGCTTGCTAAATCTTTATTTTTTGTTATTAAAACATTCTTGTGGGTTTATAGAGTCATTGTTTCAGATCCCATTTTGCCCATTTGTTAGTGAAACAAATTTATATTTGTTTTACAGCTAAATGAAAGCGGCTACTGCACGGGGCATGAGCCCGACTCCATGGAGTTCAGTTCCTTGGGGGGCTGGGTAGCAACTAGAGCCTCAGGCATGAAGAAGAACATCTACGGCAATATTGAGGACCTGGTGAGTTGTTAGCACCTCTGTGTGATTTGTCTTTGTTCCATACATAGAATGGCAGTTGGAATAACAAACTTATTAAACACGATGGGATTTATTTGAAAAACGTGAATGCACGTCAACCTCACCTCAATAGAGAAGTGTGTGTGCATGTAAAACCACATGAGGATACTGGAAATAAGCAGTCTTGATTTGGTTTACCACATTGTGACACTGTTGCTTATCGTAGTTCATGTACCAGGCGATAGAATCTAGTGTGCAGATAGCCATTCACTTTAATCCTGATAGCAATTCCCATGAAATGAGGTCTAACATGGATATAGAGATGTCAGAAATAATGCTTTTGTCAGTAGAGCAGGATATTGGTTATAATTTGTACATAAGTGATGACAAAATGCGTTTGTCCTTTTTAAATAAGGTATTTTTATGCTTTTTTTTTTTTTTGTTCCTCACTGAATAGGTTATCCACATTAAAATGGTGACACCACGAGGGGTGATTGAAAAGAACTGCCAGGGCCCCCGCATGTCCACAGGGCCTGACCTTCACCACTTCATTCTGGGTTCAGAAGGTTCGCTCGCTTTCTCACGTGATCCCTGCAGCATGTGTGCACGTGTGCAGCTGCATAGAGTCATGTGTTAAATATACATTTCTGTGCATATCTGTGATAAAACAGTAACATCTGGACAGCTCTCATGCTTTGTGCCACTTACACATTAACCAGCTTTGGTGGAAATGTGATTTGGAGGGGTGTTAGTCAGGAACCAGCAAGTGTCCTCCCCGCCCATCTGCAGTGCCCTGTCCTTGTGAATGCCCACAGAGAATACTGCCATATGCCAGACTTCCACTCCATAATGAGGGGGTGCAGAGACTTTTGGCATTGCTATGTTAAACAGCTGGGGATACAAACTTTATGTTCGCCTTACAAAGCTCAGCAATCTGCTCGCCGACTGAGCTCAGCTCAATGCAGAAATCTCCAGTACTACTTCCTTGAACTGATTTCATTTCACGTTTATTTCTGAAACAATAAAAAAAAACATAGTTGTAAACTGGCAAATTCAATAATAGCAATTACGAAAAACTTTCGAGTAGTAATAAAAAAAAAAAACGATTGAAAATGAATATAGGATAAATGATACAATATAAGTTTCCACTATATTCTACTACCAGCACAGATCTTTTATTGATATTCCAGAGGTACGTAGCAGCCACCATTGCGGCTGGAGTTTTTATGTTCTCCCTGTGCCTGCATGGGTTTTCCGTTTTTCTTCCATCAACCAATGTAAGCAGGGTTAGCACTGGCATCCCCACAACTAAATTGCGCAGGATATGTTGTACTCTCAATGATGTAGTGAATAAAATGGTCATCTTTCAGAATATGGATAAACAGCATTTAGCTTGAAAACAGTTGGTCATCTGCAAAGACGCTGGGCACCTCCTGAAGGGACTGGGCGAGACCACACATACGTGGAAGAACAAGTACTTCAGGGAGGCCGAGTAGCAGAACTACGAGGTCACGACACTGTTTGGTCCCATTTAGATTATCTACCTTCCCACCCCAGAAACTCCCATCTTCCAGTCCGACAGAAAGCCTCAACAACAAAGCACAAGTCCAAAACCTTAGCTATGTTCTGCATGTTAAGTGGAGCACATCCATTTTATTAGAAATTACTGTGAAACGTTGAGCTTTTCATTCGCAGCACGACAGCGGGCTCCATTTCTCTTCCTCTCCTTTGAGTAGCCTGAATGCAAAGTGCCCTCCCAGCCCTCCCTGCATTACTATTGCGTAGAGGGACAGAAATAATCAATGATAATAACCCTCCTCCTCTGAAATTATCAGAACAAACTTCTATAATGTTGGGGCTTGAAGCCAGCAGCTGCTGATTCAACACCCTCGCACTCTCATGGATTAATATCTACAGGCTTCACAAGAGTTGCAAATGACACTGTCTTCACCTTATTTCCAACAATAAAAGCATGAATAGTCCCCCTCCCAAAACGCTAATCCTGTAAGATTAGGCTGGTTCAGTACTGACAAGCAAAATGGAAATGGCTTAAGTGTTGCTTGCAATCTCTGGAGTGTTTCCTGACACCACTGTTTTGACCTGCTTTTTCCTCATCAACTCAGTCCCTCTCCTCTTTACTACTCAAGCTCCTCCCTCCCAAGTGATTCTCCAACCCCCCACTCCCCTGCTCACTCTCTCTCTCTCTCTCTCTCTCTCTCTCTCTCTCCCTCTCTCTCTCTCTCTCCCCCTCCACTATTTCATTTTCTCCTCCCACACACTGTCAGATGGGAGGAGTGTAAACGTCTTTCCTGCCATGTTGCGTGGTTGCATGTTTTCCTCTGCACCACTGGGGAGCAGCGTGTGACATGCAGTGTCACATTTGAGGGTTCATTAACAACCGGAACAGGCAGACAAGGGATGTGAATGGAAGGGACTCTGTTTCCACTTAGATCCAATTGGACACTTTTGGGCTTATTAAATGTAAGGGGGGAAAAAAATAAAAATTCCCTTTACAAAAAGTACAGGGCGAAAAGCCCATACATTTTTTTTTTTTTTTTTTTTTTTTTTTTTTTTTTTTGTTTTTTTTTGTAAAAAAAAATAAATTTTTCCAAGTTTTTAAAAATTTATAAAAACAAAAACAACTTGAACATT
>CAAKHD010005711.1:28816-40117 GCA_901007705.1 Fistularia tabacaria
AAAAAATAAAAATTCCCTTTACAAAAAGTACAGGGCGAAAAGCCCATACATTTTTTTTTTTTTTTTTTTTTTTTTTTTACATTTTTGATTGTATTTGCATAAAAAATTCAAATTCTCACAGTTTTTAATAGAATTATAGAGACCAACATCACATGATCACTTAAGGTGTACCAAATTTGATCTTTTTAACATTCTGAATGTAATAAAATATTACTGAGTACAGTAAGGCCTAATGGAAATAAAATAATGTAATTGTGATAAAACTACAATGGAAATCCACAGTATATCAAGTGCAAAGGGTAACCAATAAAAGGTACTGTAGATGCACTGTTTGATGCAATATAATTAGAATGGATCTTGTTTCATAGTTTGTATCATTGAATTATGTTTTTATAGCCTTTGGACCATATCTTATGTGAATGCATTTGATGTTGTCCATTTTTTCCTTTGTTTTTTTTTCAGTTACGTCTAAAATAAGGTGTTAAATCCCAATTTCGGGTGATATGACTCTGTCTGTTCAATCCAGCTCGAATAACCACTTTTAATTCATCACGCAACTGCTTCAATCACCAGAAAAATACAAGCTAAAAATCGCAATTTTAACAACACTGTGTATGCGTTAAAATTGTCCATCGCATGTTTTGCTGTATCAAGTGTTGTGCTGAATTTGAAAGTTGAGAATGCAGTGATGGATCCCATTCTTTCTCTGCAGTTTTGTTTTTGCTTTAATAGCAGGTACAGGTGCATCTACTGTGTATATGGTGGCCTTTGGCATGTTTGCTTTGATAGACACTTTTATTTATTTACTATTTATTTCCTTGAGCTCTTAACTGATAAATCTCAGTTGCCTCACAGCCCACCATAGAATACCAGGTCCACTTGGCAAAACATAAGACCGGGTCCTTAAAGTACATGAGGACATTTACCAGAACTCAATGAATGACTCTCAAGTTCTTGGAGAGGTGGTTAGGCCCTCTAAATTGCAGTAACTGACTTTTGTATCCTCTTTTTGGGATTTTCCGCAGGAACTCTGGGTGTGATTACCGAGGCAACCATGAAAATTCGACCTATGCCAGAGTATCAGAAATATGGCTCAGTAGTATTTCCCAGTTTTGAGAAGGGGGTTGCCTGTCTTCGAGAAGTTGCCAAACAGGTATCATGCAAATCTCCTCCGAGACCTTTCTACTGACTGGTTCCCCTCTGGCTGCTGGAACCTCAATCTTTCTGTATGTCGGGGCTTTATGGTTTCGTCAGAAGCAATGCATTTTGGCATACAAGTATATCCCTTTTCTTTTAGATTGTGATTTTCCGATAAAGGAGAAGCACTGCACGTTTTAACCCTGTCTAGTCCAACTTTTACTAACCTCTAATTGAACTGTGAAGCCAAACTGTCCTCAGCCCTGTAAATCCCACGCTTTCTGCAGCTGTTCTACCGTCGAGCAGTAATCAGATGTCCGAGCTGTGACTGTTTCTGCAAAAACCACTACAGAAAGTGTGAGATGATTAATTACGCGGCAAAGGCTGTTGTGTGCTATTTCAGTCGTGGCCGTTTTGCTCATAGTGCTCTGTGTGACTGCTGAGATTTCGAGAGTTACCAGTGAGTTACGACTGAAGACACGCAGATGAGAACTCACCAGTAATCTTCAGTAGCAACCATGTGCATGCATTTTTTTTTTTTTTACATCTATTTACATAGTAGCCACGAGTATTCCCTCATGTTGGAAATCATTGCTTGGCCTCTGTTATCTGTTTTCAAAATTTTCCTTTTCTCAGGTACAAACACCAGAAATGGATTTTCAGACGGTTTTCCTTCAGTGTTCCTAGTTGCTAGGCTACAAAACCCGCCCTCCAGCCACTTTCCTTAATTGTGAATGCCAAGTCGAACTGATCAGAAATGGAATGGTGACAAAGACACACACCTGACATCGGGCGGGACACAACTGCATCTGTCCTCACTTTTTATTTTTGAAAATTGATCACAGTAATCTCTCATCCTTACGTTCCGGTGGATTATCGGTCACGGGCAAATGTAGAGTCTCTTTTGGCGTTGCTGTTGTGTGTTAAGATTTTATATTTCGCCACCCTTTGCATTTGATCGGTCATTTCAAAAGAAGTGACGCTGGTGAGCTCGGTAGCTTTTCAACTTTCAACTGAGAATGCAATAAGTGCCTCAAAACATTCTATGTGCTTAAGTCATTTTTACACTGTTGTTTTCAGGAGGTTGTAGAAAGAAAAAGAAAGCTCTGCTTGTGCACAAGCATACAAGTACAACTAGTAGCAAAAGCGATGCACTTTGTCAACCTCAATGGGTAGTTATTTAAGGTTACCTTTGTTGTGTCAGGGACTGAATACACTCAGTAAAATGAATGTCTTGGATTGTTAGCCAAAGGTGGTCAGAAAAACAAAGCTCTGTATTTTGAATGGTATCTTTGAGGGCTTCCTCTTACCTACTCATCTAAGCTCGGACTGTCGTGTTTCACACTGATCTTTAATGATGAATGATATATCACATTTGCCTCACATTTGAAGCACTGGCTTCCTCAATTGGAAGCCCCTCCCACCCCCTCCAGCTGGGTTTGTTTGGACTTATGGGAACAGTGTAATTGCACCCAAATGTGGGACAAATTAAGCAGGCCAAGATTAAAAGAGAGGTTAGTCATGGCTCGCTTCCATCAAAACTTTGGGGTGAATGACTGGCAGTGAGATTGGAATCCACGCCACCTGAGAAGTGTTTTGAAAAGAAACATTTCATTTTGAGTATACGGTATACGCTAACGGAATCCCAATTCAGTACTTCTGTATTGCGCTGTCCGCATCATAGTTGTCTTCAATGGTCTTTTAATTAAATGGTGTAAGCATATTTTAATTCGTCTCTTGTTAAAGCTCCAGTCAGTAAAACCCAGATTTTTTTATTACAACAACTTAAACCTTTTAGAGTATCCTGGCAGGCATTTTTGTTCTCAGTTTTATCGGCCTTAGTGACAGCAGACCTAAAACAAAGTATTAAGTTACAGTTTGTGTTCAGTTAAGATAGTGCCCTGATCCTTCACCTAATCCTGTTTCCTTCCTGTGAGCCATATAATACAGACAATATTGTATTATGCATGTATCAAAAATGCATTGGATTTTTTCAATATGTTGGGTTTTGTTTATTTTTGTATATTAAGTCATTATTTTAACTTAGTTAAGATTGATGTAAATCTGAAACAATTAAGTTGCTTTACAACGGTAAAATAATTAAACAAGCTGTATCTGAAGCAGTTTTAGAAATGTGTGCACAAGCACATATATTATTGCTACAGGTGATAGTATACACCAAAAATAAAAAAGTCAAGACTTAACTCCACTGGATATTCAAAAGTCCAGTGGATTTAAGTGTGCATTAGACCACATGAAAAAAATGCAATCAAACATTTAACTTTTAGTATTCAATACTTTTTTTTGTGTGATTAGCAAAAATACAGCCAAGCAAGTCTTATGTATTGAGAATAATTTGATCAAGTATGTCATGGTTTTTAATGTTTTATTTTTCCAGAATATCAGACAAGGAAACAGTTGTTTGAGTGCTTCTTATGGTTTCAAAATGTCCCTTTTATTCTTTGTCTTTCTATTTTCAGAGGTGTGCTCCAGCCTCTATTCGACTTATGGATAACGAACAATTTAAATTTGGTAAGGTTTAACATTTATACAATTGCTCCGCAAACGCATGGATATTACTATTACAGTCCACTGTATATTTTTTCTCCACATGATTTGGTTGATGCTTCATTGATTCATACATGTAGGACAATAGCAATGACAGGTTATCGTTTTACCCTCCCCAACGCATGAACCTTACATTTATGATTATTATTTCACCAGGAGAATAACTGCTAAACATAGCCAGTGAATTGCCGCACAATGAAAATAGCAGATGACCAAATTACGTAGTTGTTTCATTGGAATTTTATGGTGTTGTTTCATAGGTCTAGCTGAATGTATCCGGCATTGCCAGAGATCTTTGTAAAGTTCGTCAGTCCCCGGGGAGCTCATTATCCCCCCTATATTTCTACTTTTCACAGAGTAGGCACTTCTTAGCATTAAGTAGGGAAGATGAAGCAACCAGGTTTCCCCCCTAATAACCAAAACCCGTGGTTCTATGATACCTCCTTCGGCTTATTAGTCCCTTCTCCTCACTTTTAATCATGGCGGCTGGTTGAGGTGAGTTGATGTATTCATAGGTGCCTTTCAGATTGCGACTACGAGTACCATTTCACATGGCATGTCCTGACACACAAGATGAAAAACAAGAATATTGGCATCAGTAGCAGACAATGTCTATATATGTATTTATTTATTTATTTATTTATTTTTTAATTTATTTACTTTTTTACTTTTTTTTTTTTTTTTTGCACACAACACACCACACACACAGACCAAATGACACAGAGTGAGGCACTCACAGTTACAATCAACGGTAATTTTCCCTCTCAAGATGTTGAGTATATAATTAACAAGTATGATGTCTGCTACAGCCCCAAGGACCCACAATCAAAGTTTGGATTGGACACAATTAGGACACTAAGTGATGAAGAGACTTGAGATTGGGAGGAGGGGGGAAATAAATGAACTGTTAAGTCTCTGTGACATCACCCGTGACTTCCCTGCTGTGATTGATAACCATCCCATTGGCCCCATCCCCTCATTTTTGCTTATCCACAGGCACTTTTATGTGTCTTATTAGGAATAAATCAAAAAGTGTGGGTGAGGAAGACGGATATCACCGTGTCGGCCTCACTTCCCTCCTGAAACCCTCTTGATTTATTGTCTCACTGGCTGGCAGTCATCGGCCAGCAGTTGTTAAGTTATTCAAAAAGTCCTATTTCTGTTTTTCTTCATTTCGTTTGAAATCCAAAATAAATCTGACTCCTGTAGTTTGACGAATGTAGAGCACTATTCTGTTTTTTTGACCCAGACTGATGCAGGACGATATGGAAAAGTTAATTATACAACATTCAGACAGCCTTTTTTTTTCGATTACGATACATCAACGTATGGAAAATTTAATGTCAGGTTAACCAGCAGCAGGTAAATTGAGTCCTTCTGATAATAAATAGTGATTAACTTACTTTAAACAAATACAGATGTACTTGAAGCGCACATATGTTATTGCTTATTGAACGCCTTTATCTCATTTTTGGGCCCTTTTTACTTATTTGCAGGTACTTTCACTCTGAGTTTCCCATGATTTTCAATACATTATATTGAGTTTGCTGAAATATCCAAAAATTGTCAAGATTACCAAAGAAAGACAAATAAAATATGCACCATACAATGATTTTGTCCAGATCATAAAAATGTGCCTAAAGAAGGAGGGGGATCAATAATATGATGGCATTTCATTTATACTTGATAAATATTGTTATATCTCGCTCGGTTGTTGCTTGAATTACGGAAACATAGAATTTACTGTGACCTACTTTCTCCACAGGTCATGCCCTGAAGCCTCAAGTATCTTCAATTTTCACGTCGTTGTTGGATGGGCTGAAGAAATTTTATATTACCAAGGTTAAAAAAAGATATGAGAAAGCGGATGTCGTCAGTTGAATGCTCTCGAGATTTATATAAAAAAAAAAGCTAATCCCCTTTTCTAATCCTCAGTTCAAAGGCTTTGACCAAAATCGCCTGTGTGTGGCCACCCTACTGTTTGAGGGAGATCGTGAGAAGGTGCTGCAGCACGAGAAGCAAGTTTACGACATTGCTGCAAAATTTGGGCAAGTGTCTATTCCCCTGTCCTACACAGAAGCGCAGGTCAAATATCTCCAGCCATGAAAATTCGAGACGTGACAAAAACACCGGTGAATGGGCGGGACAACTGATGTCAATTGATTGAACCAGCCATTATGGCCAAGAAGGTGGGGAAGCACAGTTTCCTGCCTCAGACTCATTCTTCCGCTTAGTTTGTCCCAGTATGCCTTGATGGATCACCTGTGGTTGTCGGCTTGTCAGGCCAGCTTTTATTTTTAAGTAGATGTGGTGTTGGTGCTGATAGTAGGATGCTGTTCCCCTTAGGACTCAACAAGGCTCGAGGACATAGGTTGAGACTGCCGAGCTGTTGTGATTGATCATGCGTCAGATCATTGAGGACTTTGAAAGAAATCAGTAACCTGTCACAACCAAGACATGTGTTTTGTATCATCAGCCTATTCTAAATCCTCAGTCAGAGCTTCATAGACGGGAGGCAATAAAGTTACGAAAGCAATGCATATAAATGCATTTGACAAGAGGAGCCTCCAGAGTGACCACATTTTGTGGACACATCTTCACCGTTTTGAGATATTTCATGTTGTGACCAAACAGGAAGGAGCAATGTGCAGAGGCTTCGGCATACAATTCTCAGTGAAATGAGAAAACGTTTTTGTTTGTCCGACCGGTTCGCAGCTTAACACGGTGCGTGGCACAGCATTCCGTCGTAGTCGCTCACAGAGTGATATTGAAAAGTGCTTTATTGGGGAAAAAAAAAAATTGACGACTGCAAAGGGCCAAAAAACAATTTTGCTGACCACCAAGGTCAGGAAACTGACAGGAACTGCAATAAATTTTTCACCCAAAAAACTAATAATACTTTTTCCTTACTGTATTTGTTCTCATTTGGCGTAAACTGTGTAATCTATCTTCTTTTTAATAAAAAATCACAAACAAACAAACAAAATAAACAAAAATGTGTGCATGTTTCTGTACATTATGGACTCTAAATCTCCATCCTCCAATTGCAAATGCAAAAAGAAGCAGCTCACTGTAACGCTTGTTTAAATGGGACTCTACCACAGCTGTGTATTCATGCTGTTCGTCCCTCGGGTATGCTGGCACCTGAAGTAGTGACTTTTTGATGGCCAGCAATTAGATCATAATAAACTTGTCAGGTACATGCAGCATCCTTTGCTTCACTGCATTGGATCAAATAAATCAAAAACACCCATCACATCAAGTGCCCCTGATGGATAAGTGTGGTGCCATGAAGGATATTTTCCTCTGGTGTTAGGAAACAGGAAGGACGGTGGGAATCTATATAGTGATTTTCTAATGAGCTCGCTCTGATTAGTTTGGGTGGTAGATGAAAATTTGATTACACACCGCAGGTGATGGATGTGTGGCTGACCTGTAGCGATACACCGAGCCCAGCTTCATTGATCCGTACATTGTTGGATTGACAAGCTCCCAGGCAGCTGTTGTCAAGGGTAGCGCTCGGACCAACAATGCCGAAGAAAGAGCTGTTGAATATTAACCACACTATCTTTCTCCAGAGGCCTGGCAGCTGGAGAGGACAATGGGCAGCGGGGCTACATGTTGACCTTTGTCATCGCTTACCTCCGGGTGGGTCATTCCTCTTTTTCCCGTTTTTTTTCGGGGGCCTGAGATGATGGGCAGGTGGGGCGGGGCGGGATGCAGCTCGACAGGACTTCTTACTCTGATAGCAGCTAAGAAATTGTGCAGAATGTGACCCTGGGGGTCTTTGATTGGATCTGGTCACAGTTGTCATTCGGGCATCAAAGACCGAGAAGTCTTTTTCTTTCAATTCTCTTATTTTGTGATATATTGAGTGCTGATGATGGATTGAACCAATGAACACATTACAAGACTTGCCATTTTCCTTTTCATCCAATCATAATCAACCTGACCCGAAAAACATAACTCAAAGTAGGCCTGGGCAATATATTGATATACAATAATCGAGACTTTTATCAAATGATATGAATTTAACTACATCTGCACAAAGACAGGCAAATCACGTGTATTGTTTTTGACAGTTATTCAAATTTTGTATTTCACAAATTCTTACAATCCTAACTTACAGGGATTTAACAAGTCTGAAAAATGTCTACCTAAAAGTCTGACAGAAATTTCCAAAGAAAATCATCAAGAAATGTACTTAAAAAAAAGAAATTACTTTGACTGCTTTAAAAATCGGCATAACTTTTGTACTTAGCATCTACACTGACACATGCTAACAAAAAATTTAGAAGATGAAGACTAACTGCTAACATGATGGATTGACATGAAAATTGTATTAAGCCCAGCTTTTACTCAACCTCAGCAGCTTTCATGTAGTACACAAATGTGCTGCAAGAACAATTTGCCTTCACGACAGAGCCTGCCCTTTCCTTGATATTGGGCCAGAAACTGAAGGATGCTCCATCTCCCCTTATTAATACAGATAAAATATATAAGCTGTTTTTCCGACAAGGTCACAGTGAACGTGAAGACACCCAGATAATGGACACAATTTCTCAAGTATCCTGGTTTCTCTCGCTCATTCGTATTTCCTGAATAAGCACTCACATGTCAGTCTACTAATGTAACTGTCTCCTGGGCAGGACTTGGGGATGGAGCACTATGTGATAGGGGAGTCCTTTGAGACCTCCGTGCCTTGGGACAGGTAAATACACACATGCCCTAAATAAACATAACACAAGCATTTGTCTCACACACAGCATACTGTACATTATATCCCATGCAAATCTCTCGTGCATAAAAAAACTGAACGTAGAGATCAATCTTTCAATAAAATCTGATTTGTGTGTGTGTGTGTGGGGGGGGGGGGGATACAAGACAAATTGCGTGAATAAATGTCCTGATGTTAAATTTTATCGAAGAAAAACATCAAAATTTCAGAATACAAATTTGACTCATTTTAATACATATCGCAAGAAATTACTGCGAATGTAAAATCACATCAGGCGCTAAGCACAAATAAATTGAGTGTGTCTCCTGGATAATGAGGAGCTATTTAATTCCACTTTAATTTAAATGCTTTTGAAAGGCTTCTGAAGGGCGCAGTCATTTGAAACCACTCACAGCCATTTATGTGGAAGAAGTCAGACATCCAGACTCTGATCTGACCTTTAAATAGATGGTTTCAATAACGAGTCACCAGTCAGTCTTTTAGTTCCCTATTCCTCTTATTGTTGATATTCTGGCCTTTTATTATAAGGCAATTTGTCAAAAATAAATCTGACAATGTTTTGATGATTCTTCAAGCTAATTTATCCATGATGTTGAAAACATTCAAGCAAGTTTACCGAGGGGAAAACTAATAAGGAGACGAGTGATGGTCGTGCTTCTAAATACCTAAAGAATGGTCAACAAACACCATTATCACATGTCAGTTGTAAAATTATCACAGTAAAAAACCCAATGAGTAATTATTGTTACATGATGTTCGTTCAATTAACATCAAAATATTATGTTTAATCTCCATTCATGTCATTTACCTGTATGGTTGTTCTTGCCTTACTGGCTAACAGACTTTTAGCACACACAGAAGAGACCCTCGTCTGTGCTTTATTTTTTGTGGAAAATGCAATGAGAGCTGTAGATTTGACTCACTCATTGCGGTCTGTTTGGCATTTTTACATGTTGTCAACATTGTTTCTCTCAAACTAACACACAAACACACACACACAACGCGCGCGCGACAAACTGCAGCACGCACAGCTCCTTGTTGCGTAACATGCCTGACGGGAGAGACCAAGAGATCAGGCACTGAGGCGAGCATATGTGTTAGGCTCATTACCCATCCTCCTCCCCATCCTCCTCCCTCCACGTGGTTGCACATGTTTAGGGCTGGCGGCCATTTCCGCACCAGTGGGAACCTCTAACACAATGGTCTTGGCGTGAAAGTGTCTCCGTTTCCTCTCGCCTATTTCTGATTTATAATATGTTTGCAGTTTTAAGTACATTCACTACAAGTGATTTATTGAATGCACAGTGTATGAACATAGAGTTTCACAGCATTTCATGAATAAGATGTGTAGACCCAACAAAGATAATTTACAGTTTTCAATTCTGTGTGACCTTTACTTTTATTTCCAGGGTGTTGGACCTTTGCAGGAATGTGAAAGCGCGCATCATTCGAGAGTGTAAAGAAAAAGGAGTTCAGTTCCCGCCTCTGTCAACATGCAGGTAATGTTTGCTTATGTTGTCACATTTGCAGTGACGTTTTTTTTTCTCTTTTTTACTTCACAAATTATGTTCAACCCCCCAATTCCCATGACCTGTCTTTGAGGACGGAGAAACCGAGGAAGCAAGTGGCACATAGAATCCTTGTTTAGACATGGTGTTAACTTCCATCCCGGTTGATAAGAAATTGATGTCAAGTCTCAGGACGAGGTGATCTGACACGAAAAATAATAGTAACCTATCTGTAGACAGCAAATATATGTCTTAACTTGTCATAATAAATCACAAATCCATAAAACATTATCAAAATTGTGCAAAATTAAATATATATGGATAAATTGCCCAGCCCTACATAGAACATATGTTGGAATCTACTTGTGCACTGCATGTGGCCAAATTCTTGTCAGCAGTGTGTGGGGAAAAAAAAACATATAGTTTGTTTCCATCACATTTGTTTGCTTTACTTGGAACAACAAAAACATTCCAATTTGTATTGTTTTGATACCATCTCCTGCTCGAAACTGAACATGGCAGAAGCCTCGGTTCTTCCAACCGAAGCACGAGTATTTTCACCCTGTAAACACGGATAATATCTCTGTGCTTATCTGCGTCAGGAACCCAGGGAAGTGTATTGAGTCAGCCTTCAGTCATAAAAACAGCTTTTAAACTTAGATATTCCTGAAACAACCCTTGCGCCACATTTATATTATCTGAGCAAGTCAGCCGTGCAAGTGAGCATTTACACCCAAACAAAACATACTGAATCCTTTTTAGAATACAATGTAGTGCCAGTGTCAGTGTGGGACACTGACAGATGAAGGAGGTGTGGCGCATTGATGTGTTTGACACAGTAATTGCCCTCATATTTTAGTTTTATTTAATAAATAAATAAAAATTCGGTTGACTACGTCAAATTATCAGACGTTGTTTACAGCTTTACATTTAAATGAGGAATGAATAAAGTGGATATATTTAGGTGTAATCAAGGGTTAGGATGCTGCACACGCAGACCTGCACAGCCCCCCAACCACTGATGGGGAAGCAACTGCCCCGACAGACAGACGGTGAGCTGGTGGAGGTGCACCAAGCTGCTACTCACCAATTGCGGACAGATTAGGCCTCAGCCTGATTATTCCACGGCCATTCATTTCCCCGACTGCGGTCTGTCACATGATTGATTTGTTCATTTAACCTCTAGAATAGTCAGCGAGCCAGGTGATGGGCCATGTCAAATGAACAGTGACTCTGCACCCTGCTCCTCCACAGGGAACCAGGTCAGGGAGAGACTCCGCAAATCAAGAAAGCTCTTTTTTTTTTTTTTTAAATTCCAGACTAAACGGGTTGCACTTGATGTGAGGATTC
>CAAKHD010005711.1:40137-50598 GCA_901007705.1 Fistularia tabacaria
GCTATAAATAAAAGTGAACTCACCTCCACTTCTTCATACACGCGCACAGGATCGCTGATTCCCCTATAGTTGAAGGCAAAGTAAAAGAAGTGGAGGTGAGTTCACTTTTATTTATAGCCTGGTCTCCAAAAAGGTCAGCGGCATATCTTAATGTCAGAAAATAGGAAATGTAACTTTTTTTTTTTTTCTTTCCTGCCGTTTCTGTTTCCCAGCATTCAGCTAGAGACGAGATCCTTGCCAACGGAGGGAGTTTGTCACATCATCACGGAGGTAAAAACTTAAGATACAACATACCCTTTCATAAAATGTCATATTGTTTCCAAGAACCATGCGATATGCAATTATAACATGCATTTTTATTATTATTGTGTATGACAAGCTGTACTAAGTCGATGAGCGTCCTTCCATTCTCAATTGGTTGCCCCTCCATCTTCCACCGCCTCCTCACGTGTTCAAACTAGCAGCTCCGTGGAATACCTCTGACTTGGCTTTTTGTCCATTTCAGCAGTGACCAAATGGAACGTGAGCCGGCTGGGTGGGGGGCTGGGATTGGGGGATTTGGGGGTTGGGGTAGGAGGGCGGTGCAACTCTCCGAGCCCCATCGAGGCTAACCGAAACGGCTGCCTTATCTATATTGCCATCCGCCTCGCTGTTTTCATACATCACTTCAGGCTATTCATCACACCTGTCAAAAACAGTATGCAGTGAATCAGCTGTGATATTAAATTGCAATTTTTCCTGAAGGCATGGACGGGTTCAAAATTAAAAGATTGCTAATAAAAAGGAGGCGGCAGGCCAGGGTAAATGATGCTGCCGTTCTTGCCGGGTGTAAACTGACCTCCAAACGGTGGGCCGGCCACCCCGAGCAGCCTGGGGAGGTGACTGGGGGGAGGAGGGGATATTGATGCAGCTCCCATGTGCGAGGCCCACTCTGTAATTGTGATTAATAATAGTGAGGTTTGCTATCTGGGTGCAGACAGACCAGTTTGTCTGCCCACAATCAGTGGTTGACAAATGGAGCTAGTTTCTTTGGGTTTTGTGCATCAAACAAAACAGATGTAGTCAAGGATGGGGAGGTGAGAGGGCACAGCAGGAAATATATTTTTGTGGCCCCGTATGTGTCAAATGCTTTACCACTGTCTTTGTAGGACATAATATTCAGCTGCGGTGGGAACATTTAGAGAAGAGATGTTTTACCTGAAAGCAAAATAATAATTATCACACTTCATTCAAAAGAATTCCAACTAATACTTGCCAGTTCTTGAACGTAGAACATTGGAAGGAACGTCCGGTTTAACTAGGTCACCTGTGTTGCAGCAAGGTGGAGCTGGTAAGCATCCATCACCGCGAGGGTCGTCCATCCATCAGCCTTTCCAACCAGCACTGTGTCTCGGGCATATCACTGCCATGCAGGGCAGCCACCTTAGCATGTCTTTCATGCCTTGACCTTCATTTGTTAGAGATACCCGGGAGAGAGTGAGCAGAGCCCCCCTTCCCCCTCTCCTCCACCCCCCCTCTCTGTGTGAGAGTCACCCCTTACTCCATTGAGCTCCAAACTAACCATAAGTACCGAACGCCCTGCCTCTGTCTCCACGTGCAAGAGGTAGAAAAATGACCAGAGACAGTGATGCTCCCCTCTCCGCCGCTCACCCTCGTTCCCGGCCCGAGAGAAATATGACACCGTTCTCTTTTAAATCTGTCATTTCTGAAATAACTACCTGCACTTGTTTGCATGTCGCTCTGTGCAGAGCAAGTCGAGAGAGATTGATTGCAATGGCTGGCAAAAAAGAACAAATACAACAAGATAGATGTGTAAATTATCACTGTGATGGAGGCAATGATGCAGTCCCAGCACCTTCTGTTTTCTCTCTCCTGCCTGGGAGGAGGGAGGGGAAGAGGTGGAAAAAGGGGGAGCGGCGAGGAGAGGGAGGTGGTCACATGGAGCAGGGTACTTCTCTAGTTACTGGGCAGCAGCTGATTGGTCCCTCCGTCACCATCTGGAGGTGCATGTGGTCCGAGAGAGTCCCAGGTGACCCCTGTTCTGTCAAGAGACAGGCCTCTAGCCTCATGGTTAATCCCCATCTGGGCTCCCTGGCTGGACCCCGATAACAGGGTTCTTAAGGGTCGGGGGGCCCCCTTCCCTTAGCATCCCCTGCAAAAGAGGGGCGACCTGTCAGCTAAACCTGCATGTTGGGCCTGGCAATCATTATATATACATATACATATCACATACTCTCCATGTTTTAGAACATGCCATGGGTGATTTGGCAATTAGTCATTCGTCTAGAAAGTACCTCAAGTATTCCAAGAAATTCCATTGAAGTAAAATAGCTCAACAAAAATGTCTGAAATAAGTAAGAAACATTGAATTAGCACAGAAATCTGGCTTAAAACTCTGCAAGAAATGTCCTGAAAAGAAAAACAGAAGTAAGGGGTTTCTTGAACGTTACCTAAAAAAACATTAGGGAAACATTAGAATTTCAAACAAAATATTTTCTTTAATATTTGCACCTACTGAATGTGTGTGTGTATATATATGTATATATATATATATTTTTTTTTTTTATTTTATTTTTTTTTTATTATTATTTTTATTTTTTCTTCAAGGTCAGATTAGTAAACATTTAAATGAAAATGGAATTTGATCTTGTTCATATTTATTTTTCTAGCCTCTGTATCTGATCTGTAATGATTTGACTCCTGGTTCCTCTTGTTTATCCAGCCAGGAGCACCTGTTCCAGGCTGCTCTGTTCCTGAATCTTATCTTTCTCACACGCGGGACAAAGATATTGTGTATTTGTCTAAAGTTGTCGTGACCTCCAAAGGCAAGTTACCTGCACAAAGTGAAAAAGCCGTGTCTGACGGTCTGAAACCGGTTCAGAAACATTCTTACATACAGAAGACAAAAGTAAAGGCTCTTACTTGTGTAATAGACTTTTAATAATGAATCCCTTATTGACATTGTTGGTCTAACACTGCTGATGGAATTGATACTTCGTCATGAGTTGTCATTTTGGGTCAGCGGTTCCACCTCACTGCAAGAAGGTCCGTGGTTTGATTCTGGCAGGGGGCCCTTCTGTGTGGTAGTTCTCCCACAGCCCTAAAACATGCAGACGTGTTCCTGAGAGAGTGCATGGTTGTATGTCTCTATATGTGGCCCTGTGATCGACTCGCGACCGGTCCGTCTCTCGGCCAGTGCAGGATAAGCGGTAGAGATAATGAATGAATGAATGAATGAATGAATAGTTTTGCCACCTTTTATTCTAGATGTTTTCAAAATGAGGCTTTCGACCTCCTCACCTCAAACCTCTGTTTCCTCCCCGGGTCAAAATGTTTGGAGTCAGTCAGTCGGTTAGCCAGAGATGGTGCGCAGGGTTTACGTCCACATTCATTTTACAGAATTAAATGTGTTTTGTCGTTCATTTACTTTGTATGAAATTAGATTGAATAGTTTTCAGGATCCACGGGAAGATGGCAAAGTAAAATAATTGGTCATCTCTACAAACTGGCCTGTGCTATGAATAATAATGTCTGGAATTCCACAAAAAAATAGCTGCCACGTAATAGCTACCCACCTAAAGATGAGCACTAAGTTAAGAAGCCGCAAGACACAAGTTTGATTTATTTTTATTCTTTTTAATTATTCTTTATTACAAAGTTCAAGTGATGCAGTGTCAGTTTTTAAATTTTTTTAAGATACTTGTATAAGAGATTCGCTCATTATGGCGTTGTGTGTTAGGTTTCGAGATTGTGTCTTGTTTTCAGAAACCGTACTTAACAGTGTCATGATTTTCATGTTTTTGTCATGTCGCCCAGCCCTAATCTGACATGCTTTTGGCGGTTGGAAACCTGGCGTGTGTTTAAACCCCGTCCTAGAGCTCTCGTCAAGTTGTGGGAAACGGTCATTTCCATCACAGTTCCATTCGGAGGGTGGCTCTCGGGTGACGTTTCCCTGATCCTCATCTTAGCCAGACGTATCGCTGGTTTCCAGACCGCCCGCTGAGAACCTGTCGGGTTCAGAGGCTCTGGAGTGTGTTGGACTGGACAGCTGGCGAGTCAGCGGGCACCCGCGCCGGGGTTCGCGCCACAGCCAGACTCCCTCCTCAAGTTTTGGAGACGCGAGAGCAGCTGAGAGCCTTAAACTCCCGCCGACACGGGGGAATGTTATGTGGCACATCCAGAGTCTGCCTCGGCCTCCCCCGTCGGTGCAGGAGCCGATGTCAGAGGGCACAGAGAGCTCTGGGAAGTGTTGTGTGCTCGGCTAGCAGACAGAAGTGCACAATGAACCAAACAACACCCCCGCAACTCCGGAGGGAAGGAATTGGAGGGGAGTGGTGGCTCGCTGGGTGAGAGGAAAGAGTGAGGTAGCTGGGGACAGGCCGCTCCAGCCGGCAGCCAGCTCCTCCTCTGGGAACACACACAGCCTAATGAGTTTGATAGTCTGCTGAGCTCCATAAATCATGCCATGCAAAACATTTCTCCTCTCTGAATAAAAGCATTTATCACCCTCTGTTTATTCACTCACTCTCAGAAGATTGATCGGCTCACAGCAGCCTGCTGAGCAATCAGCCGTGCCGATTCCTCCATTTTCCCCCCTCTGTGTTCTTCCTCGCGTTTATTTATTTATCTATTTATATATATTTTCTTCCTCTCCCTGTCATTCAGTGGGGAAACTTCGGAAGGAGTGGATGAAAGAGACGGTCTCCAGCGTCGGCATCGGGATGCTCCAGTCTGTCAAGGACTACTTAGACCCCAGCAACATCTTTGGCAACAGGAACCTCCTCTAATTTCCTGTTCTTGTCCATCTTTGATCTCAGCTCCTTTTCTTAAAAAAAAAACAAAAAAGCATCTTGTGCATTTGGATTAATAGCTACTAAATGTGAACTTCAAACAGACAGAAATCTTGTCTTTTTCATCAAACTGTCTTTCGGTGCCATTTATCGAGTTTGTTTTTCCTTTTTTTTTTTTTTTTTTTCACCCAGACCTTTTCTTTTCAACGATGTTGCACTCCTCATGCTCTAACAATCACTGTCCTTCACGCCGAAGCTCATCTGCGCCGTGCCGTCCCGGCCTCCGCTTGTTGTCGGAGCTGAGAACACACAGCAGGCCCTAAAGTTAGCCAGAAAAGATGCAACATAACCTTGACATTTGTCATACTTTGTTTGTTTTATCTGTCCCCTACATATACTCGCCAGTTTGGTGCATTTGTATTGTTTCTCCTCCCATCGCTCTCTCTCTCTTTGTGTGTGTGTGTGTGTGGGTGGGGGGGGGCACTTCTTTAGTGGTCATTTCTAGATGAATGCGTTTCTAAAGCTCTGTGCCTTTCTAAAGCTTTGTCTGCCTTTCCCTTCTCCTACACTCCGCTGGTGTGCAGCGAATCCCCTTTTGTGCAGAGAAATTGACTTTGAGAGGGTTTTTGTGCGTCTTCATATGTGTCAGTCTCCAGTTCAGCCTTTTCATACCCTTGTACCTTTTCTTGTACTGACCTATTGCCATAAGAGACTATTTTCTGGAGTGTACGTGTGTGTGTGTGTGTGTGTGTGTGTGTGTGTGTGTGTGTGTGTGTGTGTGCGCGTGTGTGCGTGTGCGTGTTTGCTAACAAACTTACCGGATTAAATCCCAAAGCAGTCCTTTCACATAGTAATGTTTGCGTATAATTATGAGGAGATATATTCCTTGTGTGTTTTTGTAGCTGTACCAAAACCCTCCATGATTTTTTACTGAGAAAGTTCGAAGAGGGGGTCTGGATCCCGGTGCTCTCGTCGTACCAAAGACTCAACACCTTAAAAACGTCAGATCATCCAAATATTGCGCTTGTGTTCAATCTGTTTTACAGCTCAACCGCATATAAAAATGATCTGTAATTTTAAAAAAAAAAGGTTCGATGTATCACTGTTGCGAAAAATCTTTCTGTTACAAAATTGCATTTTGCTTTTTTTATTTTAAGACACTATTTGTTTTGTGTGTGTGTGTGTGTGTGTGTGTGTGTGTGTGTGTGTGTGTGTGTTTTGCCTAAATTGGAAACGTTGGCCTGAAATTTCTCAGCTCCTCTTGTTCCCTGTTGGTGAATGTGATTGTCCAATGCTTTTTGAAAATGGGTAAAAGTCTATCTGGATCTGAAACTGGCTCGTTCCAGTTCAAAAACCGCCACACTAAGAACACTGACCTTGCCTTTTTTGCCCTATGTTATTTTTGTTTGTTTTTCTACATATTCCCCCTAAATCGAAGAATTTATCCGGGATTCGCCAACTAACACTGCATTAACTGATGGGGTTTTGTGGATGTTGTGTCAAACAGTTGTGCAAGCCTTTGAATGTTACGGAGTTACCCCTTTTGTTATTTTCTTTTAGACAATTGTAGTAACATTGAAGTACATTTTGTCAAAGCTGTTTGTGCAATAAATTCAACCAAAACACTCGGCAGCTTCTTTTCTCCTCCTCGAGTAATTTTGTATGCCGGTGTTATGTGAGGCCGCATCGCAAAACCAGTCCAAACACACACACACACACACACACACACACACACACTCACACACACTAGAGGTGCCTGGAACAGAAAGTTTGAAAGAATGAATAAAAAGTGAGAGGTGATTAATAAAACATTGAAGCCGATGAATGAGGATTAAAGATAAGCACATTTTTTTTCACCTTTATAGCGTAGCTTCTCATGTTTTAATGCATTTTTTAACGAGTAGTCTAAATATTTGATATTTTCCCACCAATATATACACTTTATATATATATATATATATATATATATAGAGAGAGAGAGAGAGAGAGAGAGAATTGAATGTGCCTTTATTTGTCCCACAGTTGATATATATATATATATATATGTATATATATCTACATAAATCTCTGTAGTCTCAAGGTAATACAAATCAGATGGGTTGAACACAGCCCTTTCTATCCCCTCCTGACACATTTTTTTCAACACAAAGCCTCATTTGGGAGTCGTCTTCACCCACACACACAACCACCTACACACTGGCTGCTGACGTCACCTCCACCTTTCAGCAGCAGCAGCAGCCTTGGACTGTAAGACACACGGCAACCATCACCCTCCTCATTCTTCATTTAATACCCTGGCATTGTGTGAATGGATGGAAAGCGATTGCAAAAAACCTTGGTGTTATTTCTGACACGTGTGACCGGACCTCCTCAGTTGATTCATCCGGTTGTTAATTCAACTTCCCTGAATGATCTTTGTCATTCCAACCTGATCTCTCATTGCAAGGCGTGTAATTCCCTTCATCTAAAATGCATCTGAATTGAAGCTGCAGTATTTCATTGAGACATCATACGTGTGCCATTAGCCGATCGTCCACATGAGGTCAGCACTGAGCCGGCTGAGACCAGAGGAGAGGGAATCGTCGCCGTGCAGCTTCCCGAGACAAACAATAACATAGAAAGGATATGTAGCAGCATCTTTTTATTTCGTTGAAACAGAAACATTGCACATTTTCTTTTTCATGCCTTGGGTTTCTCTCAGTCTGGCCCTGGCCGAGGCTCAGGGTCCAAACACACGGAAGAAACAGGTACAAGAAGCACGTTTACATTTCCAAAAAGACAAGTAGAAGTTGGCCCGGGTTTGTAGACCTAATAGAAAAATAGAACAGCGATATTCATAGTCCGCATAACATGATGCAGTACAACTCATGCATTTCGATGAGATCATGTCTTTACAGGTGAAGTTCAAAATCCGAGGTATTTCTTGGCTCACATGTTCGCTACATCCTTAGCACATGGTTGGATTTAATACTGCATAAACATGCAACTTAAATTACTTAATCTAATTGACTTTAGTCCAGTTCAACTAAATTATCCAATGAGTAGCACACAGATCCATGCCTCGCAAGGTGCACAGTCACATTTCGAATGCTGATAAACAAAGCTACAACACAATTCATAAGGCATACCCCTCTCAAGACTTTACTCAGAATAATAATAATGATAATAATAATAATAATAATAATAATAATAATAACTAGTAACTACATGGGCACTTGAGAACTAAAAGGATCAGAGTCTCAGTCGTCCTCTGGATTTAATGGAAGCTATGTGGTGGTACGTAGCATTTGTGAGCTTCAACAAAGGGCCAAATATTAGTTTGAATGTACTGTATCTGTATATGTTCGTTTTAGAGCTGAATCAGTAGATAAAATGGCTTCTTCTGCAGAAAGGAACGCGAAGTCAGAACTTTTATCAAGGCACATTGTGTGTTTGTGACAAGTGAGACCCTGCATTTAGAAAATAGCCACCAAAAACATAAATAAATAAATAATTCCATATCTATAGTGTCATATACTTTGGGCTGGACCGGGAGAGTGGGATCAAGACAGAAACATGATCATTGTTTTGTTTTTTGTTGTTTTTTTTTTTTACAAATTATGGCAAAGTAACGGTTTAACATGGATTTCCATACGATGTAAGAATGAGGAAGCCATGCATTTTTCATTAGCGTCTTAAACAAGGCACAGGAGGGGAGGAGGTGGAGCACTCAATTTGCATTGCAAGCACTGTGACAGGTTGTGCTGTCGCTGCACCACTTGACCCTTCAGACACACGTTACAGTCCGAAGCTCACAGTTTGTCAACAGCACTTTTAGTCGACTTTGTTTTCAAACTCAATAGCCTATGTACAGATATACAGAAAAGATCTGTTACTGCCGACACAATCCAAGTAACAGAGAGGTACCCACAGCAAAACAGCAACATATCTCACCGATGTTCTCCACGCCTTGTTGTGCAGAAAATCTGTGCAATGGCCAGAATAGTTGAGTGACTTGACACGTTGACACAGTGATCTGAGTTTTCTCTCTGACACGGCAAGATCAGCTGATTCGTAGCTGCTCCAACAGGCTTGCAAACAAAGCTCTGTCAGCCTTCGGTGTGTCGAAAAACTGAAGGCGGCAGCAAAAACCTCTATCTTAGCGCCTGAAGTCTAAAGCTCATCTTTAGCAGCAAAAGCGAGGAGCAGAGCCCAAGAACCTCTGCATGCACTGCACTCTCTGCCTCTGTCGCAGGCTGCGTTTAAGAGGAAATAAGAGATCAGCTTGGAGACCCCAGCAGAAACTAACTTACTGATTTCAAGGGTGTCATGTCAGTTCCGCTGCTGCTACAACAGGAGCTGCTGCCCATTTTGGGAGCATTGCAGCCACTGGTTTCGGAGCTGTCACCACTGCAGGGGCTCGCCGGAGCAGAAACACTGTGGCCAAGCTGTCTCTGGTTGTTAAGCTCCTCCCATTTGGCCCTGTTTGCTCTGATCATGTCAAGCATTGGCTGAAGTTTAGGATTCAACTGGACCAAAGTCTGGAGAAAGAATAAAAAAAATACACATGAAATATATAGCGCTGAGAACAGCGGAGGTCACTGGTCATTTCAAAACAAAGCACTGATATTTATCCAGGGTGAATGAGACACAGGAAAAATAAAATTAAAAATGAATTACTATCTGGTTTATTTTGCTGCAAAGGAAGCTGTCGGGTTACGTGCGGTATTACCAAAAAACGGCGAAAAAAAAAGAGGGGGAAAATCAGCACATAATTCATCAAATGCAACAATTATAGAAAACAACCGGCTACAATAACAAGGACATACAGGCGGCCCTGGCTCTTATTGAAATAACCGCTCTCTCCAGAGGCGAAGCACATGTAAGCCTGAGATTAGTTGGTTTTTCTTGTGTGTGTGTGTGTGTGTGTGTGTGTGTGTGTGTGTGTGTGTGTGTTGAACGCTGCGCTCTGAGCCTTCGGCCACCACTAAATAAATCACCTGAGCACACAGAGGAGTTCTGTTGCCTCTGTTCCCGCTAACATCGTCGGAGGCCTCATTGCATTTCCGAGGAAAGAGCGTAAGTACGCTCGGTTTCATTGACCCCTGTTTCATATGCAAATATAACTCCCCGAACTTTCTCTAACGAGGAGTCGCCATTGTAGCACGACAATGAAGAAGACACGCGTGATACTGCGCTGTAATTCGATATGAATGACTTTTGTTTTATTCCGTACTGCTTACAAATGAACACGTCTCTCGTGGTGGTTGACCATGTGGCGAAGTTCACACATTCGAACTTGATCTCTTTGTAAGAAAAAAAAGAAAGAGAAAAAAAGAAAATAAGCAGTTGATTGAGCAGCGCTGATACTGCATTCATCAAGGGCTGTGAAAAATAAATAAAGAAAAAAAATGTGCACCTCAATAATTCATGACGCTCTGTGAGGAATGTGCCACTACTTCTGAAGCCAAGGATGCCTAGCAACATCATGGCACGATACAGATTTCCATTGACATCATCTCAGATAATCGGTGTGTGTGCAAATGGCTGCATGAGAAGTGGCTTTTTTTCTAAAAAAAAAAGCGGACAAAGTATCAACTTTTTTTTTTTTTTTTTTTTTTTTTTCTGTCTTGCCGGCTGCCGGGGGGGATTTTCCCAAAGGGAAATATTTCTCCCCGCGGGTGTTCCCCTG
>CAAKHD010005711.1:50618-61176 GCA_901007705.1 Fistularia tabacaria
AAACATAAGGGCCGATACAAATTTCCATTTGACTCCATTTAAAAAAATGGGGAGGGGCAAAAGGGAGAATAAAAAGTGGTTTTTTTTTAAAAAAAAAAAGCGGAAAAAGTATTAACTTTTTTTTTTTTTTTTTTTTTTTGTCTGCTCTGCCGGCTGCAGGAGGAGAATTCTCCAAAGGAGAATGATTCTCCACGCTGTGTATCCACTGCGGGATGCTGCCATTTTTCCAAAGAGATGCGCTGAGGAAGGAGCGGAGAGAGACTGTCGTGTGTGTTGGGATATAAAAACGGGAGCTTATATAATAGAGGTGGGGCGGGGGGGGGATTAATATTCCACCGTGAAGCGAGCCACCACCAGGAGATGGAGATCAGCGAGATCAAGAGTGAGATCTCTTCCGCCCACGAACAAAAATCCCGCTGCCTCTGAACTTCCTCTGTTCTCCCCCTCGCCAGTTTAATTGGCAGCAGTGTGCTTGTAACTTCCACATCTGCATTCTCCAAACATCAGCTTTTACACAAGGCTGCGCGGAGACCCCCCGCCGCACACACACGCAGACAACACACCGCTTTGATGCTTTTTATCCACACTCCGTACAATAACCGAGGAACTTTCTGACACAAATAATTCAGCGACTACGGTATTGATCGGTGTGTTTGCGACTCCAAATGATGTGTTTAATGTCAGCGGAAAAAAGGCGAGGACGTCCTGCAAAGAGTGACGGTCCACAAGGAGCCGTTCTGCCCTTGACTCTTCTCACAACTCCTGATCTGTCTGACTCGCTTCCTTTCATAAATTTGCCTGCGATACGCCTCGTCGTTTAACAGCCCCTGATCTCCCTGGTACGCCTCTGCTCCCTCCCACACAGCCGCCGACGCCGGTGATAGGAGGGGGCAGGTGGCCTCGCTTGACGTCACTGAGGGAGGAAACGGGCACGCTGGCGAGCACAGAGAGCAGATTCCCCCATTCAAGCTCTCCTCACAGCCCAGCTGTCATTTGCTCCTCTAAAGCAAGGCCTTCTGCTCTCTCCGCGAGCGAAAATGACTTTTTTTAAAAATGGTACGAGTCAAGGGCCGGGCTGCTTCTATGTTTATTGAAAACGTATTGAAATTACCCGAATGCGCCTATCGAACCTGGAACTAACAAAGCCTGCAAGTTGTTGCCTATCGTCTTTTCCTTTCGGCCGCTCCCTTCAGGGGTCACCACAGCGATCCAAGCTCCTCCACAAAACCCTCTTCTCTGCATCCTCTTCTGTCACTCCCAACAAACTTCATGTCCTCTTTCACGACTTCCATGTATCTTCTCTTGGTTTGCCTCCGGGCCTCCTGCCTGCCAGTTCCAACCGCAGCATCCTTTGACCAATATGTTCACTATCCCTCCTCTGTGCACGTCTAAACCATCTCAGTCTGACCTTCTCTCCAAAACATCCAACATGTGCCATCTCACTTTTGGACACATTCCTGATCCTCTCCACCCTCGTCACTCCAAAAGAGAACCTCAACATCTTCATCTCTGCTACCTCCAGCTCTGCAACCTGTCTTTTCCCGAATGCCACAGTCTAAAAGTCATACTGTGAGATATTGAGTAAAAGACAACATTAATCATCAAATTAATTATGCAAAAACAAAAGAAAACAAATACAATCAGTTGCATTATCTTCAACTTCCTCACAGTAAATTCATGTGTAAACAGTTTTTTACAAGCAAACAGCAACTCGAAAAAAAGAAACCCTTCAAAGAAATCTCAAACGTCCTGTGGTAGCAAGAGAAAGCAGCAGTGCATTGTGCGATTTGTAGGATTACGTTTTCCCGTGTACGGTGGCGCGCATCTACCTGCGGCCAGCTCTAATTGTAACTGTATATTAGAAAAAGATCATTCATTCCCAGGCCTTGAGCCCCTCACAGTCATTCGCCTGCAGCAGAAGTGCACTGGCTTCCTGAATCTGTTGCTGCGAAAGAAATCAGAGCAGTTGATAATTTCATTGCCTTCGAGTCTGTGAGACGAGCCAAAGTTGTTACCTCGTAAAGCGGCGCACAGATTCCATCGATCCACTCCAGCTGAAGCCCCGGCAACTCGTCCTTCCGGTTTCGATCAAAGATGGCCTGAAACACAAAACCGAGCCTCCTTTGGTTTTTTTTTTGCTCCGTTCACTCTGCGCCGCAGCGGGTCGACAGGCTGCAGGTTCGACTCCCGGGCTGGCGGTTTTCCTTTGCACCTGCCGCAGCGCAAATTTTAAGAGGCTCCGCAGAGGCTGTGTTTCAGAGATAGTTACCGGGCTGTGACTCGGAAGTTAATATTTAATTTCAAACACCCACACACACACACACACACACACGCACAGAGTCGAGCGGGTTCGACTCAAGGAGCGGACCTGAGGGTACTGCATCGCCTCTTTCTTAGAAGAGGCAATGTGGCCCGGCACGATTAGTTAACAGTTAATTCCACACGGCAAGCTTTTTTTATTTCTTTTCTTTAAAGATCCGGCAATGTCTCTCCTCGACCAAACTGCGGCCTTCTGTTGTGGTGTCTTGGAAACATCGACATCAATTTAACATCTCCATCAAGACCAAAGTTTAAACAAAGTTATCTCGCTCTCACAGTGGACCTGGTTTCCACACCAAATTCATGCTCCCTCGTCACCATCAGCAATTCATGGTCGGACAGGCAAGTATCTGGGTGGAATCGAGTCTTCAGGGTATGATGGGATGTTCGACTCTAAGAGTAAGAAGCCTCTCGGATGAAGGGGTGAAACGTCTTCAAGTGAAGAAATTCAAGTCCAGTTGCCACGACAAGAAGATTTGGACAAGAATTCCCCACGACTTGGACGGCTGAGAACCTCCGCAGACATACTCTGAGAGTACCTTCCTGGCGGCGTCCTCTTGTCGTGTCACATGACCGGCAAGAGCGAGACGGCGTGATTCGATGACTTCAGGGATCATCATATCACAGAGAACACCATTTGAAGGTTGGCTACCCCAAGCTAGGGCTCTTCCCGAATGAACCCGAATGCTTGAAATCCGTAACCGGGTCCATACCGGGGCCATCCGAAGAGGTCAGCTAATCGACAGATGTGAGGTTCACGTGCATGTGTTTGGGTTCGGATGAATTATGGCAATCGCTGCTTTGAAAGCGCGGGCTCGAGGTCGGCCGGGGCCGCGGCCTGGTGGCGTCTGCCTCCGCAAGATTTGAGCATTACTCCACTGGAATGGCCGGAGGCGGCAACTCGTCAGCGTCCACCTCAAATGGGTTTGGTTGGCCCTCAGAAGCCCTGCAGACGCGTCGTCGGACATTACTTTGTTTACATCGACGACATCGGGTGAGGCTTCAAGAATCTTCCGAAACTCAATGACAGCTTTCTTTTGGGAAAGTTTCAGTTAAAAATTTGTGAGTGGAAACGAGTGACCCAACAGCACAACAAATAGCCAGGTGGGTTTTCTGCTGAATGAATAGAAAGTCCCATGTTCGCTTTAAGTCTAGCGTGGGAGGACTGAACGATTGTTACGCCGTCTGCGGTTTATTCTCGCTGCCGCAGCCGGGAAGTGCAGCAGCCGAGCTGACATCTCATTTTTCTCCCACTAAAAGACACGGACTCTCGTGTTTCCCTACCAAGTGCTTGAGACTGCAGAGACAGGAGGTGAAAGGATGTACTCACAGAGGGCGTGAGCTTCAGCTCCGATCTCTCTCTGTCTCCCTGCTCGAAGAACTCGCTGGTCACCAACTCTGCGACCTGGGACCGCGGGCAGACAGGGAGTTTAAAAGAAGTGCGTTTTTACTTGCTTCATTTCATCTCCTTTGGTTTCCCACCTTGCGGGATATTTCCCACGGTTTTGTGACGGCACCGAGATCACAGGCTGTCATCATCATGGATCTGACAAGAGAGAGAAGGTCCAATTGTTTTTCTTTTGCGTAAAATCAGCTTAAATAGGATCCGATTGAGATCGAAAGAAAGGCACCCAGTTTTACCTGCACATGTCTCTGTGAGCTTTCACATTCCAGTTGTACTCTCCTTTGCTAACCAGCTCAAAGAATGTGCTTCTGTTTCTGTGGACCAACAGGAAACATCTGAATGGGCGCATGCAAGTTACATCGAATCCACAAGGTGGCGATGTGACCAAAAAAAGAAGCCCGACAACCCAGTGCGGAACAGTGTCAGGAGACAAAAGGCAGTCAGTGTGTGTTACTGTCAGTTTAGTGAGCACACTGCACCCTCTGGAGATTCTCTGTCTGAATGATGTTCTGTTTGTCATACTCAAAGTAAAGCGTGAGGTCTGTGGCCAGAATGGACTGCTTCAGCAGCTGCATGAGGTCGCTGTATTCCGTGGACGACAGGTTGGAGAAGATATTGTGACCCTGCGGAGACACATGGAGAGATAACATAAATCATGCATTTGAGAAAAGAAGAAAAGAAAAAAAGCGCACTATCTCAACAGACCGAGAGGCCGAAATAAAAGTAGAAATAAGCCCCTGGATAAATTATTGATCATATTTGTGTCTATCAGTTTATTTACTGAAGCAAAATGTCCATTTTGCCTGGAACTTGGCTCTCCCTTTATCAAGATGTACTTCAGTAAAAGCTTGACCATTAAGTTATTATGGTTCCAGCTTATCAAAGATAACTGGATTTTGGACATATGGCACGACGCCGGTCGATAAACAAATAAAAACCCGGCCTGGAAGGGTTGGAATAGGGCATCTGTTCAGTTCGACATCCTTCAAGCTTCGAGTATTTCGGCCTTCTGAAAGCAAATTTCAAGGAATCTCTAAACATGTCCAAAGTAATGATGTAAGATTCTCAGAATATTAAAGCTCTCTGAAGGCACTTCTAGAAATAGGTTGAGAATTCTGCTCACATCTGATGTTGAACAGAGAAATCCAGGCTGTGATGCGCAAGAGCACAGGTGAAAACTGAACCCCCTCCACGATCACGTGAATTCACAGTGTGTCCGAAAGAAGGCCGAGATGCAACATTCCTGTTTCAGTGAGACTAGCTGGTAGCGGGCCTGGTGCAAAGTATTCATCTGCTGGGTTGGGTTTCAAAAGGGTCATTGCAGGTGAACTGAAAAAACGCAAAATCGTTTGAGATGATAGATTCATGATTATGCAAGATGCACATTAAATCTTTATGAGATGTAGAGTTTCAGATCTATGAGAAAGAAACGTCATTAAATTCACAATTGAAGCAGTATATATATGAATAAATTGTCCCAAATGATGTGAAGGGTGGGACTTCTGCCAGCTTAATCTCATAATTTTTCCAATCATATTTCACAAATCTGTGACTTGATGTCAGAAAAGTTGTTTTTTTTTCACTCCTTCACCCCAACTTGTTTGCTTCTTTTTTCAAGTTCTATCCACTACATGCCATGATAATTTAACATTCATTCATTGTCTGTATCAATGCAGCCTGGCACAGGCCGGTGTCTCTCTGAGTCGGTCCCAAGCCCGGATAAATGCAGAGGGTTGCGTCAGGAAGGGCATCCGACATAAAAACCGATGAATCTCATACCGGATCGGTCGAGGCCCGGGTTAACAACGACCGCCATTGGTGCCGACGTTAACCTCCAGGGTACCAGTGGAAATTGGGCTACTGTGGGTCGAAGAAGGAGTGGAGGAAGGCGTGTTCGGAAGCAGAGAGAGAAGAGGAAAGGCAAGAGTCTGGAACTGAGAGGAGGGACTTTGAATGTTGGGACGATGACAGGAAACGGTAGCGAGTTGGTTGACATGATGCAGAGAAGGAAGGTGGAGATACTCTGTGTCCAGGAGACCAGATGGAAAGGTAGTAAGGCTAGAAGCTTAGGAGCAGGTTTGAAATTGTTGTATCATAGTACTGACAGGAAGAGAAATGGAGGAGGAGTTATCTTGGAGGAGGAGTTTGTTAGGAATGTTCTGGAGGTGCAAAGAGTGTCAGATAGACTGATGAGTCTGAAACTAGAAATGGAAGGTGTGATGCTCAATGTTGTTAGTGGCTATGAACCACAGGTGGGATGTGAGTTAGAGGAGAAGGAGAAGTTCTGGAATAAGTGAGATGAAGTGATGCAGAATATCCCCAGAAATGAGAGAGTGGTCATTGGTGCAGACTTCAATGGACATGTTGTTGAAGGCAATAAAGGTGATGAAGAAGTGATGGGCAGGTTTGGTATCCAGGATAGGAACGCAGAGGGACAGATGGTGGTAGACCTTGCAAAAAGGATGGAAATGGTTGGAGTGAATACTTTCTTCCAGAAAAGACAGGAACATAGGGCAACCTATATGAGCAGAGGTAGGAGCACGCAAGTAGACTACATCTTGTGTAGACAAGGTCGTCTGAAAGAGATCAGTGACTGCAAAGTAGTGGAAGGTGAGAGTGTAGCCAGACAGAATAGGATGGTGGTTTGTAGGATGACTGGTGACAAGGAAGATGAAGAGAACAAAGGCAGAGCAGAGGACAAAGTGGTGGAAGCTGAAAGGGGAGGAGTGTTGTATGGTTTTCAGGGAGGAGATGAATGAGGCCCTTGGTGGGCAGGGAGAGCTACCAGATGACTGGACGACTCCAGCGAATGTGATCAGGGAGACATGTCGTAGAGGACTTGGTGTGTCGCCTGGAAGGAAAGTAGATAAGGAGACCTGGTGGTGGAGTGTACCCAGAGAAAGCGGTTAGCAAAGAAGAAGTGGGACACTGAGGGGACTGAAGAGGACAGACAGGAGTACAGGGAGATGCAATGTGAGGTAAAGATAGAGGTAGCAAAGGCAAAACAAAGGGCAAATGATGACTTGTATGCTCGGTTGGACAGTAAGGAGGGAGAGACTGATTGATACAGGTTGATAGAACAGAGAGATAGAGACGGAAAGGAACGACAGCAGGTCCGGGTGATTAAGGATAGAGAGGGAAATGTATTGACCGAGAGAACTCTTTTTTTTTTTTTACACTGAAAATTGTGATATCAAAGCGTCATTCTGTTCTGACAGACATATATGTGAAGGAATTGCTTCGAGTGGCAACAACCAACTATAAACCAGATTTGAAAAGGATTGTTGAGGGCAAGGAATGCCAGAAGTCCCACGAAGCAACATGCATGGTTAGAGAAAAAATGCTCTTGTATATGATTATGTTTGTTTGTAGACATGAATTGAAGACTGAAGTGGGAGTTTGCTTGTGAGACAAACGACTGGCCTGTGGTCTTGCTTCTGCGGGAGTCAGTTTTCGTCATGATCATGTTGATGTGTGACATCTGCAGTACATCTGGCAGAACAGAGGTCTCTTTGTGTAAGAGAGAGCGAGAGAGGGAGGGGAAAGGATCGGGGCGCTTCATGTGTCACTCTTTGTAGTAACACACTGAAAACTGTGGCTCTCAGCTCCGACTGGTCGGCCAGCCCTGCTCTAGAACCTTCCTCCTCAGACATCCACTTCATCCCTTCTTGAAAAAGGATCAGAGAATCGAGTCGTTCGTCTCTCCTACGCTCTCTTAATGTTGAATCAGGAGAGTCAAACAGGTGATTTCAGGGTCGGGACTCTGAGCAGCTTGCTCTGCTGGGCCCAGATACTGATTCTTGAAGCTCCGTTGTTTGGAAATCGGGGGTATTTGCATCAGCGCTGGGCTCGTCCTGTTTGTAGGTTGATGAGTTTATCAGAAGATCCAGGTGATCGGGACTCTCTGTCGCATTTAACCAACCAAGTGATATTCATGCATTCATGTGTGTTTCTGATGGGTTATGATCAGCTCATGTTCTTGATGTTCATGTTCTGCTATGCGTGTTCATGGAGACATGATTGGATCAAATGTGACTGATGTCATGAATGACTTTGACTGGATTCAACCATCAGCTCCAAATGTCCTACCTGAGTAGTCTTCTGTGATTGGACAAAGGTGAAGCCTCTGATCGGCCCCCAGGTGGCATCAATGATGGTGATTATTGACGAGAATAATAGGAGCCTTTCAGCTTCTGTTTCAGTGTGCTGAGTTCATCTTCTGCAGTTGAAGATGCTGTTTGGAGTTTCTGTAAGGTCTGTAGGACCTGCAGCTGTGCCACTGAAGCTTGGTTTGAGATGTACTAACATGTTTGTTTGTTCATGTCCTCCAGTGTTTCCTGGATCTGTCTGCTGCTGTTCAGCAGTGCAGTCGGTTATCCCTATCAAGGAGGTACAGTATGTTACCCAGAACCATCCTGAAGTCTAATGACCTGCTCCAGTAAAACAGCTGAGCCTGTCTGGTTGCAGGAGCTCCTGATGACAGGGGGACCAACTTCATTGTGAGTTATGGACCCACTGGTTTTCAAGGAGGAGCTCAGTCAGGGGCTGGCCCTGCTCCTGGATCCTATGGCCAGCAGTCTGAAGGTCCTCGTCAGTCTCTGCTGGATCAGTTCCTTAAGCCTTCTCCGCAGCAGTCTGAAGCCCAGGACTCTCAGGCTTCTGACTCTGGAAACACTGGTGCCACTTCTGCTGGTTCTCCAGGCCCTTGGGAGCGTCAGGGCTGGCTTCACTCCAGCAATGTCCCCTCCAACCAAGGCTGGCGCCAGGGTCTGGCTGGGCCCGGTGCCGCCTCAAATCCCAGCTCCTGGGGCCAGAACCAGCAGGTGGGGGGCCAGAGCCAACAGGTAGACCGTGACTACACATCCCCTCCTCTGCCACCTCCATCCTATCTCATCGAGACGGACCACGGCTACCAGAGAGTGCGAAACCTCTACTCCAACCTGAGATACTCCCCGGACTTCTACCCCATGAGGGCCTCCAAAGAGCAGAGTTCTCGAGGAGCTGGCCAGAAAGACAGGCACAGAGGTCAGGACCACTTCTGAGGGGTTCTTGCGCTCTCCTGACTATCTACTCCCTCAATGAGACAATAAAATCTTTCTCTTGGCTGAAAGGTCTAATTTTGGTGTGAACTCCATTGGTAAAATGGTGGCTTAGGGAAATGTGGTTTAGTGCAAACCTTTGCTTGAGCAGGTGAGTCTAGTTTTTGCTGACAGACTCTGTAAACCACAGCCTAATGTGGCGGTCAGTCCTTTGGGGTCCAACATTGTCAGCTGAAAACCAATGTTTGGGTTGATTGGTTGCAATGCAGTCTGGAACACCTGTTTGGGGATGCAGCCCCACAATGCTCAACTCTGCATCTGAGTTACCTGCAAGCACCGCTCTGCTTGCAAAGCCATTACTGCATCACACATGGTCCTGACCCTGGAGCTTGAGGTTCAGCACAGGGAAGCACCACCTCTAAACACCCACTTACCATCGCACTGTGGCGTCTTACGTTCCGTAGGTTTTTCCTCACGCAGCTCAAATGCACTGCTCACTTTCCCTGGACTTTAACCATCACGCCTCTGTATTTTCAGGCACGTCAGTTGAGACAGCCTGTCCTTCAGAAAAGACTGGCCAAGCTAGCCGTTTATTACTGTGCTCATTCCGTCTGGTTTTCTTGGTGTACTGCAGTAACATGCTGTCCACTCCTCCCTCTGCATCCTTCACTCCACAATCTGCTTCTTCCACTGCACAGTGCAGGCGCTCCATCTGTTGTCAGTCCCTCAATACCTGAGGCAGTTGGGTGTCATTTACACATTCAGATGTCTTTTCCCTCCATGCGTTGATTTAACGCCCCAGAGCTCCTGACACATGAACGAGACTCCTTCAGGGATAAAGCTGCCTGCTTTTGAGGTGTCAGGCCTGGCAGGGATTCAGCCGCAGCTCCCTTGCTTCATGCTCCGAAGTCCTTTCCCATTTGAACCGGGGCGAGCTCACAGATCCGATCAGAGACAGTGATGACAGTGCCAGGTTCTCAGTCATCCAGGTCATGGTGAATTGTCAATCTTGTCATGGCAACTGGACTTGAATTTTTTCACCCCTCCTCAGAGAGGCTCCTTCAGTTCTGATTACCTGTGGGGAGTTTCCAAATAGAACTGTCTGAATTCTGACTGGAGAAGAGGTGGTTGGAGAGAAGAGTCAAAGAAGCCATTATATGTCAAAACAGAAAAACCTCTCTAAACAGAGAAAGGGCCTCAGACACAACCTTTCACAAATGCCGTTCTGGGATCAACACTAAAAGATTTGCGCACATGGACCAGGACCTTCTGCACCCTCCAAACAACCAGGAAAGATCCACCACCAGAAGCAGCTACTGCTAACTTCTACCTGATTCCAACAGGTTTCACGCCTTTGTCCGCCTCTACCTTTTCACATTCCAGTCCGGGTATTTCCCCAAAAGTTGCTCTTTGGTCCCCAACGAACACCCCGCCTTAGACCTAGTCTCTGCTCAACTCCATTTACATAAGCCCACAGCCCTGGGAGTTATGAGAATACTCCCCACAGGTCATTAGAACTGAAGGGGCCTCTGGGATGAGAGCTGAAACATCAAGTGAAGAAATGAAGCGTCCAGTTGCCATCACAAGAATCAGACAGCGTTTCTGCTCAAACTAGCATCTGAAAATGCCCGCTACTTTTTCTGGATGAGAGTATCCGTCTCTCCTGGTAGAGGCTCAGGCTGACTGTCCCCTGTCTTCTGCCACACTCCACACTTGTCCTCACAGCAGCTTCAGTTAGTGATTTTACTTTCATGAAGGTTTGACTCCCTTTCAACTCTACTTTCTGCAGCTCCTT
>CAAKHD010005716.1:0-27298 GCA_901007705.1 Fistularia tabacaria
TGATGCAGATAAAGTAACACACTATGGAGAAAATTGGATGCTGGAGACAAGGGGGTGGGGGGGGGCAACAAACAAACAATGAAAAAAAAAAAGAAAAAGAGGGGGGGGGGGGCATTTGAGAGGAAATGTGTTTTTAGTATTTGCCCCAAAATCCTTCAGGACAAACGGTAATTGGAAAAATATGAGGGTGGGATGAAGGGGGGGGGATTCAACAATGAGAGCCTTTTTTCTTCCTTTGTCGCAAACGCAGCTCCCAAAGCACCAGAGGTCGTCTCTTTTCAGGAAACCAATGCCAACGTGGCGTGGATCCACACTTTATTTATTCATTTATTTATTTATTTAACCCCGTTTCGGAGAAAGGCGGCAGTGACGCGTCCCCCCGCAACATTGGCATTGTTGCGACGCGCGTTGGGTGGCGTTAAAAACTGCCGAGAGAATCAATCTCCTGACCGTGGACACGATACGGTAAAAAAATCAAAAGAGGAAAAAGTAATTTCATAAAAATTCTAATATTTTTGGAAAGTCCCCTTTGCCCCTGAACTCACCGCCTTGTGCTGCCGTCGGTAGTTGTCTCAGTCGGCAATTACTCGCCTGTGAAAGTTGTGCTTTGGATTTGAGGTTTGGATTTCCGCCCCCCAGCCAGACGGTCCCCGGTTCAATTCCGACATGGAGTTTCCACGTTCCTTCCACCGTCCGGCAACAAGCAGGAAGTTCACTTGGGACCCAATGGTGGATGAGCGAGCAAAAATGGCGGGAGGTGGAGAGAGTGAATGGTTGCGTGTCTCTACATGATGTGTGGACGAGAGGGTAAATGGTTGTGCAGTAGAACCTCTGCTTGCGAACTGAATTCGTTCTTTGACTCCGAATCAACGTATCCCATTGAAATCAATGTAAATCCCATTGATCCGTTCTCCTGCTCCAAAAGACGTAGTGCAATCTTCTGAAACTTCTTCTGGGTTTATTTGCGTCAAAAATAAAGAAAGGAATTAAAGATAAACTCAATTATTACTGCGTTTGTGGCGTTCCTTCTCTTCTTGCCGGCACTTGTACTCGGCGCTTCCTTCACGCAAAAGCCTTCTCGCGCTGGAGACCCTCGCTAACGCTATCTCCAGCAGGCTGTCTTCCATTGATCCAAACAAGAACACCGCTTTCATATTTAGCAATTATTTCTTCATTCAGTGACTGTAATTCTTAACTTCTTCTTCACACCGCTATCACTCGTACGTTTAACTTTTTGGGGAGCCATAATGAGGGCTAGGTAACTGAAAAAAGCACCAAAAAAAGCGTTATAACCAGAGAACAAGACCATGAACGATGTAAATAACGTTGGAGTTCCACGCGCGACCGCGGCTCCGCTGAAACGCTGCAACGCGTTTGTTTGTGTTCGCGCACCGAGGGTCATTTGAAGGTGGATTCAAAATCTGATCAAAAACTCTGTCCATTGGCTGATTTGCTCGTGATCGGGGGCATTCCTGAGCCGAGGTTGAACTGCATGTCTCTATGTGACAAGACAATGAGTGAGTGAATGGTTGTGGCCATGGGACTGCAGGATAAGCGGGATGGACGATCGATGATGGATTGAATGAACGAAGAAAGCCACACATCTGGACGACGTGCTTATCTTTTCGTCGAAAATAACGTACCGTCAAATCCCCGTCTCGCCCTCATCAAGTGACCACGGTGTATCGATTCCCATCAAGGTTTCAACTCACGGGAATATTTATTGATTTCTGATAATCGACAGATAACCATCCATTTTCCCTCCTTGGACGAGCGCTGTTCGCCCACTCCAGACGCGAATCACTTTGGGAGTGTTTTGTACACGAGACTGTCCCACGTGATGTGACAGTGCACACGTAGCATAGATTTCACCCCTGCAACCAATTGGATATTTTCCAATTAATAGCTTTTCCTAAATGCACTCATGTGCCTTCCTAAGAAAAACACACACACACACACACACACACCAGACCGACTAAAAGCCAGAAGAAAGGCTGCCATCTGGCCAGGATTTAGACAAAGTGTGACAATCCCATAATAATACAAAACACAAATCTGAGAACAGATGCCTTCCGCTGGACACATGAGAACTGTTGGAGGGAACGGCAACGTTACATTTACAAGACTCGAAACCAGATTAATGAGCTGATAGATGAGTGATGTGTGGTTTTTTTTTTGTTTTTTTTTCCAGAGAACTTTTATTTTTGGAACCAGTATGAGTAAATAATTATGACATCCATCATATTTCATATGACATTTAATTTTTTAGCATTTTTTTAAACTGGAAAAAAGATTTATTCTTCGACTTAATCAAGGGAACAATGGTTAATGATACAAAAATAAAAATGATTATATAGAGTTGTTTACAGCTTCAAATTGCAACAGCATTCTTTCCCATCTCATTGGTATTAATACATGCTTTTTTCTGTTTTTTAATAGTTTAAGCGCCTCAAGGCTCATTTATGCTCACGTTACGTCTAAGTCGCCCGTTCCTTTCAAACATCTCTCCCCACATGCTTCCAAAGCGTGCCTGAGTTCGCCGCGGTTGTAAAGCAGAGCGTCCACTAGAGGGCAGTGCAGAGTTCGGAGTTCTCAGTACAATAACAAAGATGGTGACAGCGAAGGAGCTGGTGGTGATGATCATTCTAAGGCAGAGGCCTGTGGAGGGAGAATTCTTCTCCCTGTTTCTACCAAACGCATTTTGTCTTCTGGCTTCTTAGGCGTGCTGAGCTCTCCCACGACATCCGGTGGCGCCGCTCTATTTGGCTGCGTTTGTCTGCGCACCCGCAAGCATATGGAATTCCGCAGTAAATGAACGCGCTTCCGGCTCCCGGCGAGAAGGTCCCTGGTTCAATTCCAACAGGAGGCCCTTCTGTGTGGCGTCCGGATGGTCTCCCTTTTCCACCCGCGTGTCCCAAAAACATGCAGGAGGTTCATTGGAGAGCCTTACATTGCCAAGACGTGCAAGGTTGATGGTCTCCATGTGGCATCTGAATGAGAGGGCGAATGGTTGCGTGTCTCTTTTTGGGGCCCTGTGATTGACTGGCGATCAGTCCTGGTCTGACCCGCCTCTCCCCAGATCACATTTACGGCTTTCAGCGAAAGAATCGCAAGCTATCAGAATCATCCAATCACCTGAAGTTTTTCAGTGTTGTCCTATTTCCTCAGTACAAATTAAACTCATCAATTAGCTTCTTTTTTTTTTTTTTTCCTGAACTTGAAATAATTCCAGGTAGCAGGCCCACGTGTGCACGTAGAAAATTTCCCAGCACGTCTCCAGAGTGCGGTGCAGACCGCAGGTGAAGGGGGTTAAAGAAAAAAAGAAAAAAAAAAACGTGGCTCCAGCGCCAGCTCCCTCCCTCCTCTCCGCGACCTGTGTGCCCGGAGGCGCGGAGGGCGGCTGGAGGGCGACTCATGCCGTGCCAGAGATACACACCGGCAATTTGACTTGTCAACGTCCTCATGAATCATCCAGCAAAGGCATCATTACGCCAGAAGATTTATTGGAAAAGACACAGGCCGCATTTTCATACTAAAGCCGCAAGTTGGAAGGAGCCCCTGAGGGGGCAGGGGGAGCGAGGTGGAGAATATGTGAGGGGGTTGGAAATATTGGACGTTAAAAGCTGTACTCTCAACCTGGATGGGAGGAAGATCAGACAAGTTGGATTTCACTGGGTTGCCACATTTTTTCCACTGGATTTTTTATTTTTTATTTTTTTCTTTAATTCGCACACGCCTCTGTAACCTGTTCTATTTGTTATGAAACAACTGAAAAATTAATTTTCACTTGCTGGGATGATTTTATTGTAATCAATGAACTCAGTTAACGCCCCACCCACTGCAGTTCAAAGGGACATTTGAATTTTCAGGGTTCTTCTGCCAAAGCGTGTGTTCAAGCCGCACAAGAAGCAGCACTTAATTTCTTGTTTCCTGAGCAGGTCGACACCTGGCTCCAGGCTCTTCTGATGTGTGTGTGTGTGTGTGTGTGTGTGTGTGTGTGTGTGTGTGTGTGTGTGTGTGTGTGTGTGCGTATTTTAGCCCCCCTTTCATTTTGCACACAACCCAAGAGTTACATACAAAGCAAGGACACGGTCACCAGTTCTGCAAGATCAAAGTAAGCAATGATGAATTTTAAGACATAAAACAACAAACACTTTCCACCAAGTTATTGCAAACCCAGCAAGTACATAGGAAATGACTGGTGTTTGGACATGCTTTGCATTTAGCTTTCCATATTTTTTTTAGCAAAATGTATGTCCGAGATGAGATTTGGAAATATCGTCTCGCATTATTCAAATCAGTTTTCAGATGCTCTATAACCATTTATCACCAATAAGTGCCAAAGCACCACTGTCGTGCATCACACAATTTAAAATAATTCTAAAAAGATTGACATATACATTCAGAACAGCCTTAAAGCTCCTATGTCAGTCCTCCAGTTCAATGTAAACAGAGCCATGTGCCTGCCGTAATGAATTTCCATTTCCAGAATTTCAGGCTGTTATTTCCTCTGGGTTGCTGGGTGCAAATGTTTGCTCCCTGGCATTTTCCTATCTTTTGTTTTAGAACTTAGCCTCTATCCATTCACCACTTCTTATGGGAGTCCATGATAAAGATTTTCGCTCCTCTGAGGAACAGAAAATACCTTGCTTTACCGTTCAGTTATTGTAAACAACTGAATGAGAGAAACATTTTTGATATCAATTTGAGATGCAAAGTATAGACTGTAGTCACAGAATGTATAATATTTATAGCTTGTTTATTTTAATGCCCAGCTTCTGTAACATTAATTTATGTGTTTCTGATCCTTTCTTCTTCATGTGAGACAAGTGAAAGGCACCCTATTGACAGGACGCCATCGGTCCTGAAGCCTACTGCCATTTTAATTGACAGTGACAATGAGAGAAACTTACACTGAAGGGCTTTTGAATTTGGGGGACAAACTACCAATACAACTTTTGCTCTCTGGGCTCTAGGTCTTTCATGGCGACTCCTGAATTACAAAAATATCAAAATCTTAATACAAGCATGGACTGCTCAATGCTTTTGGAAATTAATGCTCATTGTCTTTTTTCACATTCACTTCTCTTATATATCACCGAATTATCAATATACATTGTGCGTCATTCAAATCATTGAAGATGCTTGAAAATGATTTTCATATCGGATATAAAAGGCATAAATCTGTTGAGACAATACACGTTTTGTGCAAAGTAATACATTCAAATCACTATTCTAACTTTTTGCCATTACAGTAAGATTTGGAACCCTGCTGAGTGAGTGAAGAGCTGAATACATCTGGCATACACATTTGATTTCGACTAATGACATTGGACAACAAGTTTACCTTGGTAAGCTCTTTGGACTGGCAGAGTGTGAGACATTTTACTGTGATGGCACACTCTTCAAAGAGACCTATTAGTCAGATAAACCAAAGTACTCGACAAATTGATGTTTTTATCAGATGATGGCAGCAAATGAAAAGTTTCGGGAATACTAAACTTCACAAAGGCTATGAAAAGCTTCAGCATATCCAGGAATAATTCATCCTGTTCTTAAATCCAATATGGAGGAGAAGGGGGTGCCAGTTTTGAAACTGATTTTGCAGCCAGCAGCTTTACCGCTGGTCGTCCAAGAAGTGACAGCTCGAACACTGTAGGGTGGATAACCTTTTGAAAAGGCTACAGGGTACATAACCTTTTGAAATATTTAAAAATTCATGTGGTGGCCATTAAGTACTATGCATGTTAAATCCTTTTGAGCTCAGAAAAGGATTTTGTTGCATGCAGAGAAAGTCCTTGAATGCATATTTATATTTTACAACACAAAACAAGGATGAGTCTGCCTGGTAAATCTTATCATGATATCCGGACTTAATTTTTTTTCAGTAATTAAGCAAGTCCTTATTCATGTGGATCCTTCACTTTGGAAAACTAAAGTTGTTTGCCACAAAAAGATTTATCATTGAGTACCACGATCTGAATGACCGCTACTTTTTACTTTTACTGATTCATTCCTATAGTTTGTTAGTTCTGTGAAAAGAAATATTTTTAAAGTGCGCACATGAAATGTGTTTTGCTTCATAACTTTTGCGAGGTAGTTGTTTGATTTATCCTTAGCGCTTGTCAGATGTCATTCACAGCTGAAATCTTTAGTTTACTAGTATACAGTAACCTCTAATGTGAGTTGTCATCTCACCTGCCATCTTGCCGTTTAGGGTTGAAAGGTGTCGACTGTTGCAAGATCTCTGCTTTAAACAAGCGGACTAAAAGAAAAAGTCACAGAAACCTCAGTCCTACCAAATTCAATTACAGACCTGCACAAGCAAAATGATATCAATTTGTGGCACAGTACAGTGGTGTCGCAGTTTTAAATATTGCTTGAGACACAGTGACCGTCATGAGAATTTTTTTTACATGTGTATTGAAGATATTCAATGTAATATTTTATCACTTAATGTGCACAGATGTTTTAATTTAAATCCAGCGTCAAAAGAGTTCAGGTTTCACTTTACTTTTTGTTCAACAGTCCCAGTTCTCTTGCATACTACCTTGCACAAGCTATCAGTTTTTATGTCATCTGTTTGCCACAAGGAAGGGATCAGAAGTTTGAGATGTTAGCTTAGACTGAAGCCCTGCTGGTAACCCCTGCTTCTGCTTTTCTTGTATTTGCTACTATATCCTGTCATGCCATTTTTTACTGTGTGCCAGTGTGATCGAGTGTACACAATCACATGAAAATGAAAATTTGTTTTGAGTTACAAAGACTGAATGAAGGTTGTCAAATGTTTCATGAGTGCTACATGAAATGATGGAGAAACCATTGGGTTTTGTTTAGTGCTGTGTAACATCAGTTTTCACACATCTTCTTTTTGGTCCTTTGTGTTTGTTAGAATTTTTTGTGGTGACTGAAAAATGGCCCATATGGTGAGATGGCAAAGCCCACTTTGCACCTTTTTTTCAAATCAAAAGGCTTTATCATTTATCATGGCTAAAATGTTTGTGATTTCCTTTGAATGAATTGGACAGCGTACTTAACTTTTCCTAAACCTTCAGTATAATCCTGCTTATAGCCCATTATTGCAGCGTATGATTTGTGATCTTCCACCTTTATTAATGGACAATATAATGATTACAGATGCAAAAAAGTAGCATAACATAAGCATTCAATAAGTAATTACTTTGTTACTCTGATGACATGTAAGCTTTGATGTCTCCTATCACTGCTGTGTTGTCTGCAACTTCGGGATAATGCTGCCCTCGTGGGAAGCAACACAATCATGAGTGAACAGGGTTTAGAGGATGGGGTTGAGAAAACATCCCTGAGGAGTGCCCCTGTTTGTGGTGATACTGGCTGAAGTCCGATTACCTTTCCTAACCGACTGGGGTCTGCCAGTCAGGACTTCAGGGAGCCAGTCACAGAGTGTGGGGTGTAGCCCAGGGTAGGACATTTTTTGGGTGAGTTTGTGGTGGATGACCATGTTGAAGGCGGAGTTGTAGTACACAAAGAGCATCCTAATGTAGGGGTCTTTGTTTTCTAGGTGGGAGAGGGATTGATGGAGGGGGACCTGATGGATCGGTATGCACAATGCAGGGGATTCAGGTTGTCCGGAATGTTTCTCTGAATGTGGACCAGCACCACTATCGCAAAACACTTCATAATGATCGGAGTGAGTGCGACTGGCTTGTAATCATTCAGACAGATGGGTAGGCTCTTCTTTACAAGAGTGACAATGGTTGTGCTCTTGAACCAGAGGGGTACTGTGCTGTGGCTGAGAGAGAGGTTGAATATGGCACATGCTCTGAGGGTCCGCCTAGGGATGTGGTCCGGTCCAGCAACCTTGCAAGGGTTAATCCTTGCAAGGTTGTCAACAGTACAGTAGACGACACCCAGCTCCAAACTGTACTGCCTCCGAGCTGTTCTGATGGCTTTCTTCAGTCCGTACTTCCTCAGCCTTGTACATCTCATTGCTTGGCGGAAATGCATGAGGGCAGGAGCACTGCATGAAGACTTCCTGACCTGTATGGTGGGCACGATGTTGTCAACATAAGTGCTGATGTACCCGGTCACATCCTCAGTGTTCAGGAGCATTCTCTATAATGATGCTTGTGCCCAGTCTTCCGTCATCAGATGCTTCTTCTGAAGTAGTGGGTTATTGACATCCTCGTAGGGGTACATCGAGCGTCCCCTGCCTGTAGCGTTTCTTCTAGTAGGCTTCACTCGTTTCCCAAGGACCTGTTGTATGTTTGTTAAAATATACTGTTGGCACGGCATTGGCTTTAGTCTCCGTTGAAAACTAGCAGCATCCCTGACCTCTTTCTGCAGCTTAGGTCAGCTATGTGCACCAAATGCTTCCGGAGAGAAGCGGCAAGAACACACCTGTGGGCCCCTAGGATGTTCTGTACATCCACAAGCAATATCCCACTTTCTTCTATTCTTGTCCCTTGGAAACCTGTGTAGACTTACACACTCTGTTTGTTTCCCCCAGATTCGAAATTGCACCCAAAAGCAGCACAATGTGGCATTATTATGGTACAGTATATACCTTGCATCACAGAGGGAAAGTTAACAAAATGCAACTGGTTGACATCATCAGCCCAGCATTGGTAAAACAATGGCTACGCCCAAAGGTTAAAATATGTGTCATAAATTGTGATTTTTAAAGAAATAATAATTCTTTGTGCTTTTTTTAACAGCACATTCTACTAGGAAACAGACATGAAAACAAATTTATGCCAACTAGTTCTCCCAGGCAGGGTTCCCTTTAAAGTTGCTTAGTGCTACCTCATCAAAATGCATGGTTTGTAACGCAATGATAATGTGATGCCGTTAAGGGTGGCATATAAACACTTATACCTCTTTGGGACTTTATAACTTCTTGTAGAAAAGCAAAATTACATAAACATTATTTACCTGAAGTATTAATTGAAGGAACCAATAAACATTATGTATGGTTTCTGAATGTTGATATCATCTTAGTCCAATAGAGACAGTAGTACATAGCTGTTTACAAAATGCAGTGTTGAAGATGCTTAGTTTTGTTGCAACGTGTGAAAAATTATGCAATGCATCTTGTTTCGGTAATTACACCTGTGCTTTGAGAAGTCAAATGTCTGCCAGGAGAAAAGACCCGCTGCTGAGAGGAGAGACAATGTAAAACATCTGTTTTGATTAGCAACAATGTTTTTTCCTTTTTTCGTGAAACATATTCACAAGTTAACAGTTTTATTGTTGCTGTTTTTTTCAATAAGAGTACTTATGCTGAATATGCAGACGCAAGCAAAGATCAGTAAGATAAAGGAAAATAATCCTATCATCATGGTTAGAACACACACACTGAACCAGTTTAAAAGTTACATTAAAGTCACAGTACATTTTTCAGATATCAGTATTCAGACAATAAAGAACAGTATGTTTACTTTGCATCCACAATACCTGATTGTTTATTACTAAAACCAAATTGGATCTTTTCCCCCCTTGTCAATAAATACATTTAAATCAATTACATTTTTAATGTCTGTGCAGTGTCAGAGATATAGACACAAGCAGTGGTTATTATGGGGGGGTGTAATTGTTTCATCCCTCTAAAAATTGTAGCCGAAGTCCTTAACAGGAGTTTCAAATAGAAGCTAAGAATAATTGAAACAGTACCTCACAATAATTAAAGACAAGTGGTGCCTGTCAGAGTTCCTGAAGCATTGTTTGATGATGCCTGCTTGATGACACTTTTTTTTCTGTTAAAATTGAAAAACCTTGCAGAGGGACAAGTGGCAAACAATCAATAACCGACAATAATGTGGCAGAATACATCTTCAGCTGCCCATAACCTTTTTTTTGTAACAAAGGCCTTATTTTGGTTCAGAGTTTGCTTTCACCCATGTGCAAATGATCTTACTGTGAGGAGAAAACCTGCAAGCTTAACATAATTGAATTGTGAAAGATTGCTTCTCTCTTTGAGGCTCACATCAGTCCTTGTACCCATTAGATGGAATGGAGTAAATCACATTGTCATTTCAGTTGTCTTTTATTGAAAGTATGCATCAGAGATTCACATTCCATGTGTCATGCTCCCTGATTTTACTGACTTTTCCTAAAAAGAACAACCAAATTCAACAGACTATCAAAGGGTGACTGATTGCCTTTCTTTGCCTGCAGTGGCACAACGACAAGCTCTATTCTCGGATTACCTTCCATGTTTGTTTCATATTTTACATCTTAATTTGCAGAGCCGCCATCAAGCGTGGGAGGATTTTAAAGCTTGTTTTGATGTAAACCTAGTTAACAATTACTGAAGCAATAAATTGAGAAGAGTCTGGCAGATGCAGACTGTTTCCCCATATGGGACTTATCAGGCTACACACAAAAACAATACCTTCGCTGCTCTAAGCTTTTTTCCCTTTTTCAATAATTTCCCTCACAGCAGACTGTATTGCCAGCTGTGATCATTCACAGTTTCTGTGTAGTTGATAAGCCTTTGGTCGGCTCATTTGTCTGTCACAGGCTGCATACGCCATGTTCAGTGGACAAAAGCTTTTTCAGGCACACCATCTATGCCATACAACACCCATAATATCATCCAGTTCATACTGCTTCCCATCATCAAACACTAAATGTTTGTTTTCGCATTTAGGTGAAGCACTATGTTTAATTGGCCACTGTGATCATAGGACAGCCTGTATTGAAGCGCAAGAGCAGACACTGGCAGAGAGCTTGTGATCTGCTACTCGCAGAATCAAAAAATCAGAGCAGCTGAGGTTTTTTTTTTATAGAAATAACATGCAGAAATCAACTGAGCACCTTTTAGAGATGAAGAGAATGTCAAAAATATATTCCATCTCCAACTGACCATGTGAAACTGTTGGAGGTATGGTCATGGTCCTCATCAATCAATGTGAAAAGAAAAAAAAACATTCATTTTCAGGAAAACATAATGGGTTGCTTATTCAGCTTGATCATGTTTTTCACTCCTGATGTATTTTGGTGTATTATATAAGTGTTATATGCAACCTATATGCAGTATTTAATGTATTGAGGAATACATATGGCTTATTAAATGGAATCCATTTATCCTTTTTTTAGGAAGAAGATGTACCGCTCTGCTCTCACATGGATTTTAAATTGAGTTTAAAGAGGTTAAAAAAAAGATTGAGATCATTCGAAAATAGTTTAATTGAAAAAAAAATCATCCAAACTACACATCTGTTTTTTGTTGAAGGATGTTGAGGTTGTAACCCATTACAGGGGAGGTATATCATATTGTGAGTTCCTATGGCGAGAAAAAAAAAAAAAGTAAAACAAATAAAATCCACTTCTCGCTCCATCTGGGGAGTAATGTGTCTCCTGTAAGCTGTGGTTCTCTACCAGAGGCCTGGGAGCTATAGGGTTCTGAGCAGGATCTAAGATGTTCACTCCATTGCACTGTCTGGGGCAGAGATTCTTTCAATTTTGGGGTTACTGCTCAAAGTGACCAAATCACTACTGGGATAACGTTTGCCATCATGCCTCACACCTTTTCCACTCTACCTTAAAGCCCTGGTATTTCTCCAGCTTCTCCTGCTCTTTCTTTTTGATGCAGCTGTCACTTTGGATCATCACATCCACTACTATAGCCTTCTTTTGCCACTTGACCACCACTGTGTTTGGTTTGTTTGTCATTACCAGTTTGCCAATCTGGATACAGATTCGGTAGTTCTGGATCACCTTTGAAGGTGTCTTCCAGCTTGATCACCCACTTGGTACAGACGTTCTTTTGTTCAATGCTATGCACCTGATGCTCCTTGGATATACTAGAATAAGCAGGGAGTAGCATTCTTTTCCAACTGAGTAGGCAGTGTCCCACACTTTTAAATGACTTTCAAATTATCCTTTTTTATAATTAGAAACACCCTTTGGAACAAGTGCTCCTGTTTCCCAAATGCTGCTCTGCAGTTGATAACTAATTTCATGTAATCAGGTTGAAGGCTCATCCAGAAATTAAAAAAAATAAACAAATACCAGCAAATGACCAGAAACAAAATATGTTCTTGCTGCAGGAAGTCTTGCATAATTGACATAGACAGTATGAATGCTGACATCTGATTAGTCATTGTTTCATAGAGTTAAAGCCTGAAATGCATGGTAGCTGGTTTAAGACTTGGACTGCTCTCATACACTCTTTATTATTATTATTCTTAAATTTAATTTTTTTAAGCATAAATCCTGTGTCTGTTTCACAAACCTTTTTTTATTCTGGCCGGCAGAGTGACTTTTTTGACCGTCTATACTTGTTTTGTCACAGGAAAATAACTTTACCATGCATAAAAACTGAAGCAAACTGTGTAAGAAGAATAACACCCAAGCACCTCAACATTTAGAGCAGTAGCCTGTAACGCAGAGCCAAGAGAAGCAATGCCTTCAAAGGAAATGGTTTTATCCTAAAATGAAGTCAAACATCACATGGTCATAATAGATTTAACCGGCTCTCACAAATGACTTTGCTCCAGTTCAGGTTATATAAGGTGTAAGTCCATTTGCAAGTAAGTTGCTGTGGTTCCCACCACTAGTGTTCCTGCTGCGTTGAAGCTAATACTGCATGGTGAGCAAGCTGTCTATAGTTTGTTTTCTTCCTTGGTAGAGTTATTTTAGACATGTGTAAAGGCATCAGTTGCACTCTGCTGTGAACTAAAAAAAAGGACCAAAAACATTTTGAAGAAGTGAAGTGATTGTTGTTGCTTTTAAATTAACAGTGTTACTGTTGTTTGTGTTCTAGATACGATCGATTCAAGACAACTGCTGAAGGCATGAATACATATTCTTAAACCCACTCATTTAGCAGCTTTACTATCTATTTGGTCATCAACGTATGCTTCATCCTATATTTTCTCACCTGACCTAAAGCTAAGCATAATTTGTGGGACATTGGCTTGATAAAAAATGCTATGCTTGTCCTACCGTCCCCTGTTGGAAAGCATTGTGGTTTTCCGAAGTAGAACAAAATCCTCATTCCATTAGCCAAGCTGATGTTCAATGAACATACTGATTGCTTATACATATGGAACCAAACCCGGTGCAGTCCACTCTCTCATCATGCTTTATAGCAAAGTGCGTCAAATACCAGAGAAAGCAGAAAATCATGCCTTTCAATTGCTGTGTATGTAGATTATCTAACAATATTTCAGTGTCCGTTGAAAATACATGAGGATTAATGAGGATTTCAAACCATATCACCAACTAAGTTTTGAATTACATCTTTGATTCAAAGTAAAGTGGCAACTTGTGCTGCATCATGTACACTTAGTTATATATTTATACAACTATGAGACAGACACTCTAGTTGTCATGAAATTGAAGAACTGAATAGCAATCTGTGCTTATGTACATGTACATGTACATGAGTTATAAATAAATACATTTTGTTGCTAGGATGTGACACTGTCAAAGATCTGGCTGATGTGCAACTGGCTTCTCTGACCGGCTGTGTGACCTGGCAACCTGACAGCTCCCTGTGTATCACCCTGGCTGTAAAAAGAGATGCAATGAAGTCCTTGGACTAATGTGTTTCACTGAGTCTGCCAAAATGGATCCAAAGCAAGCCTCCATTCTCCTGCCTCAATGGACTGTAGTCTAAAGAATAAAGTTTGCATTATTTATATCTTTGAGTATATTGACTTTTCCAACCACTGAGTAGTGGGTGCTGAATGCTTTAAAAACATTGCCTTGTGCAGATACTCATGCTATACTCATAGCATAAATCAAGGATTGTAAAGTCCTCATGCTCGGCATCTTTCTAGTGAGAGGTTTAGCTATATTCTCACTCTATTCAGGGGGGTTGAGGATTCCATCTGTCTTGCCCTTGTTCCGCAACTCCATGCTGCCTGTGAACTTCCCTAGGATGGGTCGTGCGTCTTTGGACCCATAGGCCCAGTATCATGAGATCTGTGTTAAGGAGGCGAGGCTGGAGACTCAGGTTGTTATACGTCTTTTCACGGACGATGTTTACAGCAGCACCGGAGTCGATCCGGGCTGGCACTGTGTCTCCATTAAGTGTCATTTTTGTCAGTGGCTGCTTAATGCCTTTGCTGCTCTTGACAGTGTATGCATAACATTCATCACTGCTTGAGGATGACTCGTGTTGGGCTGGTTCATGCTGAGCTGGTTCCCTTTGGGTTTCTATCTAGTTGACTGTTCTTCTGAAGCCTTTCTTTTATGTCTGTGTCTCTGTTCTCAGCTTTGTATGTTGTGGTATTGACCTACACTGCCTTGCAAAGTGGTATGGTTTCCCACATGCTTTACAATGTTTTCCTCTTGCTGGAAATTTGTTTGAGTGTGGCCACTCACTCCTGCAGTTTCTGCACCGGTCGTTACTGCAACTTGGACGTGTCTGGCATTCCGGTCCTTTCTCCTGGGTTTGTTCGTGAAGTTGATTCACTCTACCAGTGAGATTGGAACCTCCTTCAATTCCTTTCGACTGTAATTCAGATCGTTCAAGAGTCTTATCATATTCAAGGAGTTCCTTTAATGTATTTTCACTCTCCCTCAAGCCATATTTGCGCACCCTAGATGACGTGCAACTTTGAATCATCTGTGACTTTATTTTATTTATTTTACTGTCCACATCACTAAACTCAAAGTGTTTGGCCAGCATGCAAAGTCTGGAAGTCTAAACATCCAAATTCTCACCAGACAGTAGCGTAGCTTTTTCTGAAGAAGTGGACCTCGTACTGGATGTTCTTTTTCAGTGCGAAGTAGTCATTGAGTTTTGCCTCACATCCGCTTACTTGTCCTCGTCTCCCGCAATCGTGTTGTAAATGGGGTCTGACAGAGCTCAGTTCACTCTCCGCGTTGAACGGTGGTACAGCTGGGCCGTACAATGGCATCATATTGACCGTTACGATGGTTACATTGCTTACTAACTAGCACACTTACCAAAGGGATCAGTTCGCTGATCAAACTCTTTAGCTCCGGACTTCTTCTGCACGTAATAATCCACTTTCCGGGACAAATATCTGGGTAGTCAGTTGTTACTTTGATCCTCATCGCCAATGTGATATCTGTGGGTTGTGCTGAAAATATATGCTCAGAATGATGACACAGAGCTTCACGATACGCTGCTTTTTTGCCGAGGGAACTTACGGAACTCCTGCCCAAGACATCACATCCAACATACGCCTACACCAACGTCATGACGTAAAAAGTACCTGCAAACATTAAAATCAGTTCAGTCTACTTGTGTTATCTGAATATTACAGATGCCATTTAATATTATTCAGCAATTTTGACAGCCACTTGGAAATTTCAATGCCTTTTGGATTCTCTGAGTCTTGATTAGATAATCCAAATTTGATTTTAATCAAAAATCATGATATGTCTAAAGTTAGATACATTTATTTATTTTTAATGTTTGTTTGTTTTTTTTCTTTTTTCATATGCCTTCAGTTCTGGTACCTGTGTTTTGACACAGTTGAAATCCCTAGATAATTAGTGACAAGTCGACATGTTTCCTCTTTATGTCCTTGGACTTATGCAAAAGCATTCATTGTGTTGTTGATCAGAGAGTACACACATTGATATTCAATAGTACTGAAGGAAGTGTGTGAGTGTTCAAAAGCAATAAAGAATTCATAAAAGGTGAATCTGTAATACACTTTCTTTCTCTATCAATTAATTTGACAGGAAAACAGAAGGGGGATTTCCTACAATGGGAATATTGCTACTGTAACTACGTTCCTGAAGAAAAAAAGAATACTGATTGATTCAGTTCCAAAAAAATGATACAAGTGTATGAAATATTTTTCCCTTTGTTTTTTCCAGCTTTACTTGAATCTTAGCAGAATAACCGGTTAAATCAGATATAATATAGACCAAAAAAGAAGCAGGATCCATCCATTGTTATGCTCTCCAACTTGTCAGTTAACCACCTACCTTTTCAGAGAACACTTCAATACAAAGAATTAGCAAAGTATAACATAAATCACTGTGAAACTAAAACCCATGCTTTATGAGATAACGTTTCTTGAAGAGAAAAAATTCAGATATTACCAACCCGTGCCTCCAAACACACACAAAAACAAATCATAATGACCTGAATGTCTGCCCTGGCACCATAGAGGCCATTTACTCAGTGTAATTTGGTTTCCAGCAAGACAGACTCCAGCAGAGCCATCACAAAAAGACGGATTGATTGTGCAGGTGGATAGAGCCCTCCTTGCACTGGCCATCATAAATAACCCTGTATGTGTCACCAAAATCCCTTCACACACCAATGGTCTCCTTTTGGATTATACTATAATACAACACTGTGATGTTTCCAACTGGAGGCCTGGGGGGATAAGTGTAATATTGCTGATTTTTTTTTTTTTTTCCTGTGAACCAAATGAAAAACACCTTACATGATGTGGTGTTTTTGGTGACAATAAACCTTATCAGATTGCATTTTTGCTGTAATACTTTTCTTAAATATAATATTAAATCTGAATAGAATGTCTTTAGCTGCAAGGTAGGAATGTGATTGTATATTAAATGACATTAACCTCAGTTTGAATCGTACAGAAAGACACACCTCTATCGTGGTGTTGTAGCCCATTAGTGTAGCTAAGTAATGAGGTATTTTTTCACATCATGCATGCTTCCAAGAATAGAGTAACATGCTTTCTAGCTACAACATTTCTGAATACTGCTGATGGGAGAACCTATGATTTTGGATTCACCAGAGTGTAGTGTCATCTGATGGATGTTACTCAACAACCCTCAGGTGCCTTGCATGTTGTAAGAGTGCACATGAGGTTTTTCTAGAAGAATACTGCCTAAGGTGGTAGTGAGGGACAGCTTTTCCTTAAGTTGCGTGGGAAAATCATCATAAAAATTTACATAAAATGGATTATACTGACATGAAAGAAACTAAAGCCCGAAACTTGTGAAATATTTCTAAACTTGTACTGACATGATCTATGGTGCAAGATGTTGGATGTTTGAACAGATCAGCACTTTATTGTCCCTACCCAAATGAATCGCCCTAACCATGGCTGATTATTAGCTACATTTGTAGGTTACCCAAGAAACATTTATGTCTATTTTTTTTCCCTTCACACTATCCCATGTTGTGCATAGTTTTAAAAAAAAACAATATTTTTCTGATGGACAGGCTGACAGATGAGGTTAGACAGAGATCTCCATGGACCATGATGTTTGCAGATGATATTATCTGTGGTAAGAGCAGGGAACATGTTGAGGAAAATCTTGAGAGGTGGAGGTATGCTCTGGAAAGGAAAGGAGTGAAGGTTAGTCGCAGCAAGATAGAATATATGTGTGTGAATGAGAGGAACCCGGGTGGAATGGTGAGGCTACAGGGAGTGGAGATCAAGAAGTTGGGGGATTTCAGGTACTTAGGGTCAACAGTCCAGATCAATGGAGAGTGTGGAAAAGAGGTAAGGAAAAGGGTTCAAGCAGGTTGGAATGGGTGTAGAAAAGTTTCAGGGGTTCTATGTGATAGAAAAATATCATCCAGAATGAAAGGAAACCGATGCGGTAATGTTTGGAGACAGTGGCACTTAACAAAAGACAGGAGGTAGAGCGGGAGGTAGCAGAGATGAAGATGTTGAGGTTCTCTTTGGGAGTGACGAGGATGGATAGGATCAGGAATGAGTCCATCAGGTGGACAGTACATGTTAGATGTTTTGGAGAGAAGGTCAGAGAAGCCAGGCTGAGATGGTTCGGTCATGTACAGAGGAGGGATAGGGACTATCTCGTAGACGGATGTTGGAATTGGAGATGCCAGGCAGGAGGTCTAGAGGAAGACTGAAGAGAAGATTTATGGAAGTAGTGAGAGAGGATATGAAGGTAGTTGGTGTGAGAGATGAGGATGCTGAGAATAGGGTTAGATGGAAAAGGTTGATTCGCTGTGGCGACCCCTGAAGGGAAAAGCCGAAAGGAAAAGAAGAAGAATAGTTGCATAACTTATTTCGCACATTTTCATCAGCTAACCCAGCTGCTTGATGGTCTCCTCTGTAGATACAGTTTCCAAGGTAGTTTGTTGTTACTATTAGCTTGTAACTGTTTGACTCCATATATAGAAATTATATGTATATATTTTTTCATATTGGGTTTTTGGATCGAATACATGCATAAATGAATGAATAAATACATACATAGCTATATGCGAAGATTGATTTGCATGTATTGATACTATAAAGCTATGTACCACCTAACTGTCCATTCTTTTGTGGGAAATTTGAAAGCTTTGAAGAAGTATGATATAAAGAGCAAGGTCATCCAACATCCTGCCTTAACAAATTTGCAAATTTTACGCCTTAAATTGGTGCAAAATTTATTGTTTGTTCTGTTTTCTAGTCTCTACATTTATTTATTTATTTTGTATGTGGGAATCTTACTGACTTTAGATATTTTGGTAGGTGTCTTAACTGTACTTTACTGAATTTACCTTTAAGTCGAGCAGAGTATATGGTGATCACTACTTCTATAGCCATGTGAATGCAACCCATTGTGAATCATTTTGTATTAGTTAACTTATTATTGGTTTGATAACAATTATACTTAGTGCTTGTCATTCTACTTACATGTTTAAAGCCTTTTCAGCAAATGTTAATGTCAGATAAACATTTCAAATATTTGTGTCTGAGATAGCATCATAGTTGTATTTTTTTTGAGGAGGAGTGATCATGTTTTAAGATAATTGTAGTTGTGAAAAATATCCCCAAGGTAAGCGGCTGCTTCATCAAGAGCTGCTATAGTGGCTCACACTGAAATCCCAGGAGAATAATTCAAAGTCATCATCAATATTGCACTTGTTGGTCGTAATATAATGCTACAACCCTATTCTAGACAAAAAAAGTGTAGTTAGTGGCACCTAATACTCCTAATTACTTCAAAAATCATATATGTTGACTTTTTTTATCTATCGAGATAGACATTATTTTATCTGCACAATGCAAATACGATGCAATTCCAACAGGTTGTGCTCGAAGCTCAAATGCCTCAGGCTGGTATGTGAAAAACACTGGGAGAAACGGTATAGAAAGGAAATATCGGATGCTCCTTTGCATGGATTTAAACAAACCTGGTCCCAATAAAATGTAATCAACATGTGTGATTTACTATGTTTCGAATAAAATAGTATATAATATGTCATGCTCAAGTCTAATCTACATTAGAATACATTTGATTGCAATTCTGACCATGGCATGCTGTTGACAGAAAGCGGAGCTCTTTGCAGGAAATGCTCTATTTCTCTTAGTGCCCAGCAGTTATTGCTCAGCTAAAGGCAACCACTTGCCAACTCTATCATCTTCATCCATCCAATCCTTAACATTTTCATGTGCATTTTGAGTCACTTCTTCATTATTGTCCTCTGTGTCATTGCACACAAGTTCAAATTGAAAAGACTGAAATGGTATTGTGCCACTGTTGTATTCGGTGAGGCTGAGACAAGAGGAACGCCTGGATGCCATTACCCAGAATGCGCAGAACAAAAATGACGACTTTTTCTTCTGTTTTCAAAATGTTACAAAAACTAAACAGTAGATCGAGCAGATATCTTTGCCAAGTTCCAAAATCTGAACATTCACATTCTCTATAAATAATTTTGCTAAAATGTATGCCCAATTTTTTAAGTGTTTCAATATCCATATTATTAATAAGGAAAAGTTCTGAATTTTAACATAAAAACTCCAATCAGTAATTACAGTATACCTAAATTGAATCTGATATGACACTTTGTGTAATAGCCAAGCAAATGCTTTAATACTATGGTGTGAGATTTTCATTTATTTATTTATTTTTTTTTATGTGATAGATGAAAAAGGGGTTATAGAACCCTTTCATTTAGCTTTCTAATAGCTAATACCCATAATAAGCTGTGAATATTGTGAATATCTATTGTTTAAGTTTGTATTATTGAGGGATTTACTTCTTAATGAGAGCAAAAACTGTTTTCCAATTCACTGGGTGTAATATGTCTATATATCTTCACATTAGCAAATATATTATTGGCGAAGAGAACCTTTGCCAGTGGATTTCATTTTAATATAACTTGAATATTGGTATGCCAGTTCTGTTTCTGTACACTATTCAAGGGAGATACTTCAACAGCCAATGGTCAAACATAGAAGAAGGGAGAGTGATTACAATCTTTTGAATGTAAATTCAATCAGTCTCAAGTTTCTTTTGTTTATGTTGACCAACATCTTAGACCCATTAGGCTGTCTTAATAAATGGTACATCTGCGGTTCATGTCATAATTGGTAAAATGTTTCTCTTTCAAAGACATTTAACCTCCATTTTGCAGTGCTGTGCAACAAAATACTGAAGGCTGTTTGAAAATAATTTGGAAACTTCACTGAGGTGGTCATGTTCTAAGATTTTTATTGCCATATAGGGCAAATAATGTGTAAGGTATTTAGCCACCTAAACTATATTAAAAAAGGGGATAAAGAATATGTTCCTGAAATTAATGTAAATCAAAGACTGAAGCACCAATGTCAAGGTATTTATAATCAAATTAAAAAAATTTTTGGGGGGGTTATTACCATGCATCCAGTTCTCTCATGTTAAAAAAATCCCCCCAAAAAACATCTTTATTGTCACATTCAGTTATACATAGAGCACAACATCAGCAAAATTTGATTACTGTATTTAACCCGTCATGGATGAACCATGAGCAGAAGGCAGCTGAGGAGCAGCGCCAGGGAGTCAGCGTTTTACTTAACAACACTTCGACTGGCTCGGAGGAGTGAAGGAATCAAACCAGGGATGTTCTGTTCTAAGAACGACCGTTCTAACCCCCAGAACCATGTCGATCAGATTAATCAGCCTGCTCTGGTAGGTTTTGATTATTGATTGATAACTTCTTCATAATCAATTATTCAATACTGGTTTAAATTATCAAGCATAACCATATTTCTGAAATCAGAAACTGATATACAGTTGTGTTCATGAGAAATAAGAAGCAAAGACCCTCCACGATTCCTGTACTATGTCTATGTTGCATTTATTAATACTCAAGGCAGTTTATTTTATTTTATTAACTGTATGTATGTGTGTGTATATGTATGTGTATATTTATATATATTCATTTTTACATTCAAACGATTAGTAACTGGAAAGTAACCAAGTAAACTATCCCAGTAGTTTACATTTCAGGGGTATTTTAACATTTTTGTTTTGATACTACTTGATATTTACCCCTTTTAAACACTGCATTTATTTGGAAACTATATTTCTTTTCAGATCTGGATTTTGTATGCAATGATACATGACCTTTCCTATTCTTTGAGTTTAATTTTGTTGGTTTGTTGCTTAATTGTAGGAACTCAGCCTTTCAAACTTTGTGTTATTGGTACTGTATGAAGTGCATTTAACAATCAAATGATACACTTCAGCCCTTATTTGGATATGCATTATTTGCTGGATATGTTGCACTACTTTTCTCATAAATGTTACAATGATCAGTGAATGAGTGCCAGAATGTACCTTGTAGTAAATCTGCTATTGCAATTTACTGTCAAAATACCTCGTTGTTTAGTCTTCAGTCTAATACCTCACATGCTTGGAGGCTGTAGTGGGGATGAAAATAGGAGTATTACTGGGAAGGTCAAGTTCAGAATTACATCTGCATGAAGTTGATATAATATTAGACACAATGATAGACATTTAAGTCTTTCCAGTAAAACCCCAAACTGATCAGGATCTAGAGGTCTTTTGTCGTCAGTTGTTGATGAACCTATTACAATAAAAGACACCACCTACCACGTTGACACCTTTTCCATTTTCATTTCTTCTTCTTTCTTCTTCTTCTTCTTTCTTCTTTTCCAATTATGACAATTAAAACAATCATTGAGATGAGCTGTTTCACAGTTCAGCTGCATGGGTGAACAGTGAATACCACAAGTGTTTTTTCCGAGTGGTGAACAGTCTACCATACTTCTTTTTGATGCATTTAATTGCCATCATAATTCTGAAGGAACGCAAAAAAGCATCTCAAAATTATTTCATTAACTTATACTAAAAGCTACCTATCTTCTTGTTATGGACAATCTGTAACAAACACAGATGTCCAATAACAAAACACTGCTCGGGTTCAGATCAGGGGGGCCGTTACTCCCAATCACGCCCTTCCAGGTCACACTGTCGTTGCCCACGTGAGCGTTGAAGTCTTCCAGTAGAACGAGGGAGTCCCCATTTGGAGCACTCTCTTGCAGCCCCTCCAAGGACCCCAAGAAGGGCTGGTAAACTGAACTGCTGTTTAGTAACCACAAACAACAGTCAGAACCCGTCTCCCCGCTTGAAGATGGAGGGAGGCTAGTCTCTCGTCCACTTAGTTGAACCCCAACATGCAGGCGCCGAGTCAGGTGTCAATATGCCCACTCCTGCTCAGCAAAGCCTGTTTCTCTGCAAGGGCAGATGTGATTGTTATCAGACATCATAAAAATACCAGTTATAACGGTATAACTTTAGCAGCATGAACTGGAGGAAAGCCGCATTAACTAAATCTCAAGATCCCAAAAACAACAGAAAATGAAGTCATCTGTTTTCCAGCTATGATTACATCAAGGGAATGTACCACCACTTTGTATTATAAATGTCAAAATAACTCTCAGTACTTAAGACAGAGAGAAAACACAGCTGTCTGCAGTCATTTTAGTCTTGTGAGCCTACTTTCAAAGATTACTTCTTTTCCTTTTGGCTTTTCCATTCAGGGGTCACCACAGCGAATAACCCTCTCCATCTAAACCTATTCTCTGTATCCTCCTCTCTCAAATTAACAAACTCCATATCCTCTCTCACTACATCCTCAAATCTTCCCTTCGGTCTTCCTCTAGACCTCCGTCCTGGCATCTCCAATTCCAGTATCCATCGACCAATAGAGTTACTATTCCTCCTCTCTGCACGACCGAACCATTTCAGCCTGGCTTCTCTGACCTTCTCTCTAAAACATCTAACATGTTCTGTCCGTCTGATGGACTCATTCCTGATCCTATCCATCCTCGTCACACCTAAAGAGAACCTCAACATCTTCATCTTGGCTACCTCCCGCTCTGCCTCCTGTCTTCTGTTCAGTGCCACTGTCTCCAAACCATACAGCATCACAGGGCTCACCACTGTTTTGCAAATTCCTTTCATTCTGGCTGATATTCTTCTATCACATAATACCCCTGAAACTTTTCTCCACCCATTCCAACCTGCTTGAACCCGTGTCTTCACCCCTTATTCCACACTCTAAATTGCTCTGGACTGTTGACACTAAGTACTTGAAATTATACGAAAAGCTACGCATATGGAATGAAAACAATTCTAAAAAACCTATACACTGCTAAATGTGAAGTTTATATGTGGGGGTAGGGTGTGTCTGTAACTTGTTATTAAATGTAATAAGTTGTAGATCAAACTGCTCAAAACAACAAGACTTAAAATAGATAAATAAATGAACAAATACTGATTAGGAAAAATTGAATAAATTTGGGATAAAAAAAAAAAAGGCAGAACATTTTAACAATGACACCAAATTAAGCCTGAAAGTCATCTGAAGCTATTTCCTTCTGTTCTATTCAGTTGCACCACTGCTTCTAATCCACTTCAACAACCTTGAAGGGGTTTTGTCACCGTAGGGGGCACAAAGAGTTATGATCACAGTGATCAACCACAATTTACAGAATTCCCCATCTGTCAGCTGGTATAAAAACACATTTTTTCTAAAAATCAATGTGCAGATTTATTTTTAAATTAAAGATTGTGTTAAATTGAGATGTGCACTTGACAAAGCAATATCATACTTAAATAGCACTGAATGATTTAAACAATTCAATAAATCTTAATAGCAGTTCTGACTTCAAAATATTGATCCTTCCTAAAGGTACAGGAAATAATACAACAGGAATGAGGACAAGACAGGAATAATAGAAAAAATAAATAAAATAAAAGTAGACAATAAATCATTGATATGCTAATACTTTTTTTTTCGATATATCAAGTAAAATATATATTATATCAGCTTTGTGTTGTCTGTCAGGAAGCAGATGGATTGTATCCTATATTAGATTAAATGTTGCACAAACTCTGAATATATAATAATGTTTTATTTTATCATCATTTGTCTATGTCCTTCTTCTTGTCTGGTCGGTGATTAATGATACCCATGAGGTCGTACACCACAAAACTTGAACAAAAAGTATAACCTACTGTGGTAACATTAATTGTAGACTTAATTGGTAGCTATATTAGGCAAAGTTGATTATTTGTTTACATTGTATACCTCTTATTCTTAAATTCCTTTAATTATTTGTTACTTTAATGTTTTTAGATTTCTATTTTTAATGAATATTCTATACTTAAATTTCTCTTGAGATCTCAGCCTCTGACTTTGCTATTATTTGTTTAAAGGCAGCTGAAATATCACCAAAGTTAGAAAATATCAGTAAGTGGATGATTTTGAATGGAATTTATCGGAAATCATCAGTAGATGGTGTCAGAATTTCCAAGGTTGAGCTGTATCTTTCAATGTAAAGAAAGGTCACGCACGCACACACAAACACACAAACACACACACACACACACACGCACACAGTGTCACTTGACCTGTTGGAAATCCCACTTAGTGCTCCTAACAAGAGATTCAAATTACAGCAAGCTGGAATGATCGGGAAACTCTTTTCACATTCATTAGTGCCGCTATTCAATCATTATACGTATCACATTTCAAGCCCTCCAAATATTCATCTGTTCCATCATTTCCATTGACATTTGATTGAAGAAAGCAGAAATTTAAAGCTTGATACAATAATGCATCAGAAACAAATTGGGACACTGTCAATTTGGTTATATTCATCAGTCGCATGCCTCTTTTTCTATATTTTTACATTTATATTTGTCAATGTATTTTACAGGCATGCTTCTGAAGTTTTTCATTACTTTAACCAAACCATGAAACTGGAACAAGTCCAAAAAATACCTTGCTGCATTCAAAGATAAGAAAGACAAATTACTCAACACTACATTTCCTATTCTGATGTAAGCTAAAGAAGAGGTTGAAATATTAGCATTTTTTTTTTTCAGCCTTTGAACGTAGCGTTTATACTATTTATTAAAAAAATAATCTAGATCTTGAAACGACATTATCAGATGAAAAATAGAAACCATGAGTATTTAATGATAATGATTGGAGAAAATAAGACTAAAAAACATACAATGACAAAAATAGGTGAATAAATCAGTAATCCAGCCATCCATTTTCTTCTGCTTAGTTGTGATCGGGTCGCGGGGGGAGCAGCTGGAGCAGGGAGGCCCAGACATCCCTCTCCCCAGCCACATGGTCCAGCTCTTCTGGGGGATCCCAAGGCGCTCCCAGGCCAGCCTGGAGACATAGTCTCTCCAGCGTGTCCTAGGTCTTCCTCGTGGCCTCCTCATAGATGTACAAGCCCAGAATACCTCCCCTGGGAGGCGTCCAGGAGACATCCTGTCCAGATTCCTGAGACACCTCATCTAACCCCTCTATACGGAGGAGCAGCGGCTCTACTTCAAGTTCCTACTGGATGGCCAGACTTCTCACCCTATCCCTAAGGGAGAGTCCAGCAACCCTGCGGAGATAACTCATTTCGGCCAGTTGTATCCGTGATCTTGTTCTTTCGGTCACTACCCACAGCTTGTGACTATAGGTGAGGGTAGGAACGCAGATCGACTGGTAAATTGAGAGCTTCACCTTCCGGCTCAGCTCCCTCTTCACCACAACAGACTGGTACAGAGTCCGCATTACTGTAGATGCTGCACCGACCCGTCTGTTGATCTACCGCTCCATCCTTCCCTCACCCGAGAACAAGACCCCAAGATACTTGAACTCCTCCACTTGGGGCAGGACTTCTTCCCCGACCCGGAGTGGGCACTCCACCTGTTTCCGGTCGAGCACCATGGTCTCAGATTTGGAGGTGATGATCCTCATCCCGGCCGCTTCACAGTTGGCTGTGAACCGCTCCAGTGAGAGCTGGAGATCATGGCCTGATGGAGCCAACAGGACCACATCATCTGCAAAAAGCAGAGACTTGAATGGGTCCGACTTACAGGGACAGAACAGCCCATATAACTGGGGTCGGTACCCAATATTCCCGGAGCACCACCCACAGGACTGCCCGCGGGACATGGCTGAATGCCTTCTCCAAGTCCACAAAACACATGTAGACTGGTTGGGCAAACTCCCATGCCCCCTCGAGAAACCTGCTGAGGGTGTGGAGCTGGTCCACTGTTTCACGACCAGGAGGAAAACCATACTGCTCCTCCTGAATCCGAGATTCAACAACACGGCAGACCCTCCTCTCCGGCACTGCTGAATAGACCTTGCCAGGGAGGCTCAGGAGTGTGATCCCCCTGTAGTTGAAGCACATCCGCCGAGAAGTATTCCTACCACCAATTTACAACGTCCAATGTTGAGGTCAGTAGCGCCCTGCTCCCACTGTACACAGTGTTGACGGAGCACTGCTAGTCCCCCGAGACGCCGGATGATTGACCAGAATCTCTTCGAAGGCCACCGGAAGTCATTCTCCATGGCCTCCCAGAACTTCTCCCACGCCAGCGTTTTTGCTTCAGCGACCAGCATAGCCGCATGCTGCTTGGGCTGCCGGCACCTGTCAGCTGCCTCCGCAGTCCCGCAGGCCAAAAATGCCTGATAGGGCTCCTTTTTCAGTTTGACAGGATCCCTCACTGCCGGGGTCCACCAGCGGGTTTGAGGGTTGCTACCACGGCAGGCGCTGACCGGCTTACGGCCGCAACTCTGGACTGCTGCCTCTACAATGGAAGCGTGGAACATGGCCCATTTGGACTCAATGTCCCCCCGCCTTCCTCGGGACGTGTTTGTAGCTCTGCCGGAGGTGGGTGTTGAAGCTCCTTCTGACAGGGCACTCTGACAGACGTTTCCAGCAGACCGTCACATTACGTTTGGGTCTGCCAGGTCTGACCGGCATCCTCCGCCACCATTGGAGCCAACTCACCACCAGGAGGTGATCAGTTGACAGCTCCGCCCCTCTCTTCACCCGAGTGTCCCGGACATGTGGCTGCAAGTCCAACGATATGACCACAAGGTCGATCAAAGAACTGTAGCCTCAGGTGCGTTCGTGCCAAGTGCACATATGGACACCTTTATGCCTGAACATGGTGTTTGTTATGGACAATCTGTAACATGCACAGATGTCCAATAACAAAACACTGCTCGGGTTCAGATCAAGGGGGCCGTTACTCCCAATCACTCCCTTCCAAGTCACACTGTCGTTGCCCACGTGAGCGTTGAAGTCTTCCAGTAGAACGAGGGAGTCCCCATTTGGAGCAC